>BQMZ01000231.1:0-96028 GCA_036984285.1 Chlamydomonas sp. KOR1
GGGCTGCAAGGCAAGGGAGGGGGAGGAGGGGAGGACTGAGGGGTCAGGTGCGGGAGGCAAGGGGTTTAGGGGAAGATTCAGGCCAGGCGGGGACTAACCAACGCCGTCAACGGCTGGTGCCTTCTGCCCCCGCCAGCGCGCTCCAAGGCATTCCGCTTGACCCCCAGTGCCTCCCTCGCCTCGACCTCCAGCCCCTCCGCCCCTGTCCCCACCGCCGCCAGCGCCGCCCCCACCGACCGCAGCACCTCCTCCGGCGGGTGGCTGTCCAGCCACAGGGAGTACTGCAGCGGCGTCAGGCCCGAGCGCTCGTGGGGGGCCTTGATGGCGGGGGGGAGCCTGCGGGGTAGGGTGAGGACGGAGGTTGAGGGAGTGTGCTGACTGTGCGGTGCATGACCAAGGTGGAACGTAAGCGGAGCAGGGACTTGGGAGGAGGAGGCACATAGTAGCGGCATGAGGGAGCAGGGCGGGGAAAGAAGTTATCAAGGAACGTGATGCTGAAGTAGCTGTACACGTCGCGGTAAAAAATCGGGCCCACTGCATTGTCGTCGTCGGTGCCATGCTCCATCAGCTCCTCTCCGCTCTCCAGCGCACCAGCGTAACCTCTCCGCGGCAATGTATGGGCGGCTGAGTTTGGCGATAGGGCTAAGCTGGCCGGCTGGTGGCTGGGCTGCGATAGATGCGCGTGCGTGCTCTAGAGTTCCCGAAGCCCCGGCCCCTTCCCTGACGGAACTCCGACCCGGAAAGCGGGGAGGGAGGATAGGTGTGGATCGGCAGTCGGCAGCCGATGGTATGGCAGCGCGCCGGGACACAAACTCTCCACCACGGTCCCCGCCCCTGCCTCGTACCCAGCCCAGTGCATGGTTCCTCCCATTCAACCTCCTCCCATTCAAAATTGTATGGACCGTTGATAACCACGTCGTGTGGCCACACCACCTGGATTTTGGCACAGAACGCAAAACACCAACCACTTCTCCCCCACCCCCCTTTGCTGGTCCTCAGGTCAGCGTGCACTCGGTGGAGCTCCGTTTGGACGTGCCAGGCAATGTGCGTGTGGGCAAGCGTGAGGGCACATGAAGAAAGGGAGGTGGGAGCGGCAAAGTACTAGTATCACAAAAGGAAAGGGGCGGGGGGCCGGAAGGGCATGTTAGGACACAGGGGGCGGGAGGGGCAGGTTCGGGTAGCAGCCAGCACGGGCAAGACCCAGGGCGTGGAGGTCGGAGTCAAGACTCTCGAGTCCTTGCACACAAGTATGGGTGGTGTGGTGATGGAAGCCAGGCTTGAACGCAGGTCCGGTGCATAGCCCGTTTGCGCAGTTGCAGGGTAACACACGCACAACATGACGCAGGTCGGTCCGGGGAGAGTGCGAACCCCGCAAGCAAGTGGCATGGGCTGGCATGGCGGGAAAGATGAGGATGCCAGCTGCCGAGGGGCTTATTGGACTCATCTCAGGTAGAAGTTCATAGCTAGCTGTGTCGGTGGCCCGTGCGGGAAAGAATACGTGCTTACGCAAGCGCATTTACTTGGCGCGGGCGGGGTTGGAAGGGCAACGGCGGCTGGGCAATGGTGGGGGAAGCGGTGTGGTGGCGGAGGCTGTGTGCCGGTTGCTGCGTCAGGGTGGCTGGGGCCTGGGGCCGTGAGCCGAGCTGCATGTCCGGGATTTTGGGGGTGGAGGGAGGGTGACATATGGGTGGGATGATGCATGGCACGTTCATGCATTTTTTCCAACCGCCCCGATGTCAATGTCAATGTGGCTGTGGCGGCGGAGACGCGCAAGGACCATCTGCAACGCGCGGCGTGTTGCGCACCGTGCCGTTCATTGCATTTGGTGTCACCATGGAAGGAATGTGGTCGAGTCAATGGGCTAAGGTGACGTGGTACCCAGTTGCTTTGCTTGCCACACGCTGTCTCCTAACTGTTTGCCTGGAACAACATCAGCCTTGCTTTGCCTGCAACCCGCACCGCATCTGCCACACGGCCTTCTGTGGATTGTAGGCCGTTAGCCATGGACCTGTGTCACAACTGAACGAAAGCCGCAAGTAGAGGCTTGAGGGCAGGCTGCCGTGCGTGTGACGGGCCAGTTGTGCTCAGGGGAGACTCCCTGGCCGACAGGGGAGACCTCCCCTGCTGCCAGGGGCTGCTCCAGGAGACATCACCACAGACCACACCTTCAGTGCGTGCAACACATACAATATTAAGCCTGCTAAACACAAAGCCGTGACGTGGTAGTGCGGAACTTGGTCTTGACGGAGGTTTCGGCATGTCCCGCGTCGTCTCCCGAACACATACAATACTTACCACACTGCATTCTAGATAAGTTGCGCTGTTGGAAGGTCCAGGAAGCAGCCGCGCAAGGTCGCTTCGTTCCTGCTTTTGTGCCTGTACCGTTAGCGGCTGCACCTCTCTGCAGTACGCCAGCAGGGGAGGTCCCCCACCCACCCAGTACCGACCGTACACGTCGTGCAACCACAAAGCACAATTGTGTGGTTCATGCTTTTGTAGGTTTGACAGCAGGTGTAAACACGGCATGACGGCATGATAACATGCAGACATGTGCAGACACCGTGGAATCTCGCCGGCCAGTGGCCACAGCCCTATATCTATCTGGCTGGCGTGTGAACTCAGAGCCTGCACACACGTATCACTTGCCCGCCGTCCCATAAATGCATGGACTCATCAGGGCCACCTGACAGTCTGCCGCAGTCACACGCCGCAGTCATGCGAGCAGCACGGATGGTGGGTGTGGTCAGGTGTGGTGCGACACCCCGACCGGAAGGGGCCCCGTCAACAAGCCAAACCAGGTGTGCGGTGCATGCGGCCAGGCCCTGGCTGCATGGCTGCATCCAGAACGGAGTGAGCGTCAAAATATGCCACAAAACATAGCTGCAAAATATCAATGCAATATGACGCGCAGCGCTTTCCAAAACGCAGGGCATACGAAACAAGCTGACCTCCCACCGCAATAACCTGGGCTCACCTCTCAAGTCCACAGTTTCCGTGCTTCCCTGACGCCGTACACGGTTTCCCCATATTGACGCGTAACTCCCAAGTCCCAATGCAAGAATGTAGGCTCGCCTCCCAACGAAAGCCATCTGCTATTGCACAATGTCATTGTGATGATTGGATATCAGACCACAGACCAGGGAGGTAATACAGAATGCAGTCCTGACATGCGATGTCTACATGCCTGCGTGGGGCCACCAGCATTGTCCATACAGCACTCTCCACCACCTCTCAGCACTCTCCACCACCACACTGCCCTCTCCACACACGCACAGCTGCCAGCCCGCCACGCCTCTTAGTACCAACTGGGACCCAGGGCGGGCACGGCTCGCCGGTAGCCAGCACTGCCCACGTTCACGTCCACGCCGCCGCTCCCAACGTGCGCCCCTGGCTGACCCATGCTGGACCGGGCTAGGGGCCCGCCGCCACCGCCGCCACCACTGCCGCCGCCACTGTTGCCGTCACCGCCGCCGCCACTAGCCATGCTCCCATCCAGCCGCACCGTATATATGACTGACGCCACCGCCAGAGCCGAAAGCACTGGTGCTGAGGTGCGAGGCACCCGCGGAGAATCCACTGGCAGACCCGTAGGGTGCCTGCTGCCATGGTGCTGGTGCTGGTGCTGCTTGTGGTGCTGCTGCCGCTCCTCCGAGCGCGGCAGGCCGTGGGATACGGGCGCCTAATGTTGCTGCTACTGCTGCTGCGGCGGCAGCGTGCTCTGCTGCTTTTGTGGCCTTCCGGCCTGCTGCTGCTGCTACTGCTGCTGCTACTGCGCCCGGTCCTGCAACCCCCGCGCTCGTGCTGCCAGTGCGTCGCCTGCAGAGGATTCGCATGTTCAGGCTTAAGGCATGAGGCTTAAGGCATGAGGTGTGAGGTGTGAGGCGTGACGTGTGAGGCGTAGCCTGTGCCCTGAGCCGACGCGTCGCCTGTGGAGGACTAACACGTTCAGGGATGGCATATGTGGGTTAAGGCATGAGGTGTGAGGTGTGAGGCGCAGCCTGTGCTTTGAGCCCCATACCTCCTCCCCACGCACACGTGTGGCACCACACTGGCTCACGTGCTGGGCACGGCCGCCCGTCCCGTACCTTTCCCGCGCACATTACCGTACTTCCCGCTCCCCATGCCGTGCCCCAATCCCATCGGCTTCTCCGTGCCTCACCAAGGTCCTCCGAGGCTCCGAACTCGCCGCAGCTTGCAGCTTTGCGCAGCTTTCCGGCACGCCCTTCCACCCTCCCTCAACGCACGCAGTTCCCCCAGTCCAATCCACACCCTCCCCTCACCCCGTCCCCAACGTGCCCAGCTCCCCTGCTCAGCGTGGCCGCTGCTCTCCCCCAGTCTTACGTTCCACTAACGCCTTCCTCCCAGCCCCATAAACCGCCATATGCATCTACCCCGCATACGCAAATGGCGAGCGGCACCTCCACCCTAGCCAGTGTGACGGTGTTCCTGCACCTCAAGCCAGCCCCTCTCCCCTGTTGCCTGGCTGAGCTGCCGCCCACAGCCAACAAACATTGCTGCGTCGTGTTCTAGCCGCCAAAGCCAACATTCCTCCCCCACTCCTCCCTCTCCCCCGCTCACCTGTTGCCTGGCTGAGCTGCCGCGGCAGCGCCGTGAGTCCGGCAATGAGCGCTGCCCACAGCTCGGGGAGGTGCGCCACCTCCAGCACCGCCTGCTGCACCAACGTGGCGCCCAGGGGCCGTTCGGACCACAGCCTGGTGTGGGGAGCATGAAGCTGTGTATTAGCAAGTTGTGGTTTCACAGGGCACCCCAGTGCCGCCTGCTGCCATGGTCACCAGGCACCGCGGCTCTATCTGCTCGGAACACAGCCAGGCGTTAGTGTGCATGAAGCTGTATATTAGCAAGGTGTGGGTTGACGGGGCTTGCAGACTTTCGAACTGCCCAAACACCGCCGGGCAGGACTCACGGTGACGTCCCGGGTGCCGCCGTCAGCACCGGTACCGCCGCCGCCGCCAGCAGCCCGTGCGCCTGCAGCAGCGTCGACAGCGAGGCGCCGCCGGGAGTTCCGCCGCCGCCGCCACCACCGCCAACGCCACCGCCCGCCACCGCCGCCACCATGGCCTCCCTCATCGCGTGCAGCACCGTAATGTCGTCCAAGGGGGCCAGCCGGGCGTTGCAGCCGCGGGCCAGGGCGGGGACCACCTTCGGGACAAGCGCAGGGGCATGGGCGTGATGACCTCGTGCATGTGTGTGTGCTCACTTCGTATCCTGCGTAACCGTGTCTTAAGCTGTGCAAGTGGCCACACGCGAGGGCTTCAGAGCGGGACCGAGGATGCCAGTGCTTGTTCGTCTGGCCAGATAGGAATACGACGAACGGCAGTGTTGGCGTACGGCAGTAGTGCCGGTGTACGGCACACTCACCTCTTTGCCGCTGTACACGACCTTGGTCACGGCCGGGTCCTGCGTCAGGGCAGCAGCAGCAGCAGCAGCAGTGGCGCACGGAGCGGCTGAGGCATGCCAAGCACAGGTCGTTGATATGACGTCATAGAGGTTACGCACGGACGTACGGTGTGACGGATGTACGGTGTGACGTACTGCGGGTCAGGGAGCTCGGGTGCGGGTCAACTGCGTCAACCGTCCATTCGCCCCGTCCTAACCCACCTGCCCGCCCTAACCCACCTCACCCGCCCGCCCTAACCCACCTCCACCCGCCCGCCCTAACCCAACCTTCAGCCGCCCGCCCTAACCCAACCTCCAGCCGCCCGCCCTAACCCACCTCCAGCAGCGCACACAGGCTGCCCAGCAGCAGCGCCCCGCGGTCCCCCGCCCCCGCCGGATCCACCAGGTACACCGTGGCCGGCCACTCCCTGCCGCCGCCCCCACAGTGGCCACCACCACCCGCACTGCTGCCAACCCCACTACCCGACCCCGCGCCCGCGCTGCCTGCCGCCTTGCTGCCGCTGCTGCTGCTGCTTGCACCCCCACCGGGTGTGACCGCTGGCACGTACAGCTGCACCAGCACAGGGGGCCCAGCCTCGTCCGCAGCGGGCGTGTGGGTGTGTGTTACCTGCTGGTGCTTGCAGCACAGGGAGACCTGCCCCGCGGCGTAGCAGTGCTGCAGCATGTCCAGGTGGTCTGGGTTGCAGGCGGTGGTGATGACATGGACCTCCATTGAGGGGCTGAAGGGCAGGGGGGACGAGGAAGCGGTGGTGGTGGTGGTAGCTGAGGGAGTGTGGAAGGTGGAGGACACGGGGGACGCGGAAGTGGTGGTGGTGGTGGTGGAAGTGGTGTTTGTGGAAGCAGAGGGAGGGTAGGAAGCGGCAGTGGTGGTGGTGGCAGGGTTAGGGCAGGAAGCGGAAGTGGTGGTAGTGGCGGTAGCTGAGGGAGGGTGGAAGGCGGAGGACAGGGAGGACGCGGAAATGGTGGTGGTGGTGGTGGAAGTGGTGGGGGTGGTATAGGGAGAGTAGGACGCTGAAGAGGTGGTAGTGGTGGTATCAGAAGGGGGGTGGAAACCGGAGCCTGATGAGGAGCTGGTGCGATGTGGCTCGTGTTGCTGGTGCTGGCTGTAGAACTGGTGGAGGGGCGCCGGCGGGGCCTGCGAGGTGCTGCACGGTGGTGCGACGGCGGCGGCAGCGGACCCAGCTGCGGCTGTGGCGGTGGTGTCGGTTGGCGGCGTGGCGCCGTGGCTGGCGGCTAGCTGCACGGGATGGTCGTACTTGCAGGCTTTGCCGTACCCGCACGTGCCGTTGCGCATGTAGTACGCACACGGTGTTTGGCCCGGCCGCAGCGGGTATGGGTGGGGCTGCTTCTGCTGCTGCTGCTGCTGCGGCGGCGGCGGTGGTGATGGCGAATGCTGCTGCTGCGGCTGCGGCTGCTGCAATGCGGGAGCACCATTGGCATTGTAGGCTGGCTTTGATGCCACGGCGGATGGCTGGTGCTGGTGGGGGTTGTTCTGGTAGGCCGCAGAGCCCGAGGTAGCCTCAACTCCGGCCACCCTCAGCATTTCCACCACCACCCTGCTGCCGCCGGCGGCGCCGTCGCCGCCGCCAGGGACCCATCCGTTACGCTCTGCTGCCTGAATCAGTGACCCAACGTCGAGCGTTACGAACTGCATGGGAGTTCCTCCGGCGGGGTTGGGGAGCTCAAAAGTGAGGAACACGGCCCCTGGTGTGGTAGCCAGCATGCGGGCCAGGCCGCCCAGTCTGTTGGGGTCGTACTCGAGGCAGCCAGCGGCGGGCGCCGCCTCGGCGAGGTGCCGTGCGAGCGAGGCCAGGCGGGCGCAGTGCGCCCGCCCGGCGAACGGCTGAGTGAACGACGCGAGGTGCACGGTCGTCAGGTAGCGCAGGGTGTCGGGCACACGGCTGACGGCCGGCGGGAACGCGACCTTGGCGGCGGCCTGGGGGCAGACGAGTGTGCATTGCTCGTGAGAGGGTGCTGAAAAGCGTGACCAACAACCGGTGCAGGCGGGGTGATTTAAGCTGAAGCAACACGTGCATCACAGAAGATATCAGGCACTCATCGTCCTACGTACAAGCAGCCAAGCACGCACCGCTACCATCCCCACGCCCCACTGCTTACACACAGCTACACACAAGACACAACCCGCACCCACCCGCGCTGGACCTTACCCACCTTCAGCGCCTGCACCACCCTCTCCCGCAGCAACCCCAGGTCCAGCACCACCACCACCTCCTCCTCCTCCTCTGCCCCCAGCACACCCTCCACCGTTCCGCTGCCGCACCCCTCCTCCACAGGCAGCGTCACCACGCGGAAGCAGCCCCTGCCGTTACGCGGGTCCCGTAACGCCTGCAACACTGCCTCCGCGGTGCCGCCACCACCGCCAGCCGGCGGCAGCACGCTCAGCGCCGCCGCCTGCAGCCTCGCCGCCAGCCTCGCCAGCGGCATGCTGAAACACAGCGGGTCAAAGTTCCACACGGGCAGCCCCCCCGGGGTGGCCTGACGCCGCTCGTGCGCCTCTGCGCGCATCCGCTTGCGCAGCGCCGCCGCCGCCGGGCTGTTGTGCGACGGTGGCTGCCGGCTGCAGCCCAGACCCACGTCCACCAGTGCCGCCGCCGCCAGCGCGGCCAGCGCGTCCCCAGCGCTGCCGGGTCCGCCACCGCTGCCTCCGCTGATGCCACTGCCGCTGATGCTGTCACCCCCGCCGCCGCCCCTGATGCTGCCGCTGCCGCCGCTGCTGATGCTGCCGCTACCGCCATCACTGCCAAACACCGCATAGAGGTACGACATCATCAGGTCTGGCCGCAAGGGCAGACGATTGCGGCCGTTCGACGCCCCCGCCCTGCCGTCCGTGCCACCCATGGAGGTGTTCACTCCGCCGCTGCAGCCGCCCGGCGGGCAGTGACCGCCGGCCCCCACCGCCTGCACTCCCTCGCTTCCCACCGCCTCGTTACCTTCCTCATGGTACTTGTCGTACTCGCCGTACACGTCGTACCCGTGCCCATGCCCGTACCCCCCACTCGCATCGCCGTACGGCCCATGTTCCTCGTCTGTCATGTCCATCCATGTGCAACCTTGCAGCCCGCCCTGACCCCTCCGCTGCTGCTGCTGCTGCTGTCGCTGCTGCCCCCCGTTGATGTTCACCACCTGCAGCGAGCCCACGGCAGCCCCCACTGCGCCACCCTTGCTCTGGGGCTTTCCAACTGCAGCCCCCGCAGCAGCACCCGCCCCGCCCAGCGCACCCCCTCCGCTGCTGCTGCTGCTGCCTGGGCCGCTGGTAGTGCTCCACCCCAGCTGCGGCAGCTGCTGCTCAGGCAACGGGGGCGGCGGCAAGCTGTTGTGATGCAGGTTGAGCAGTTTCGAGACCAGCAGCTGAACCACTGCGCCGCCCTGCTGCTTGTGCTGCTGCTGGTCGACCCCTGGAACCACCGCCAAGGGTGCGGGCCGCAGCTGCAGCAGCTTCGTGCTGTCCTGCGCCAAAAGCTCCTCAACGGATGTGTACGGCAGTGCCGTGCCGCTGCCAAAACTTTGTCGTAGCTGGCAGCAGATCCAGGGCCCCATCAGAAGTTTTTCTGCAGGGGTCCAACCGGGGATTGCGACGCATGGCATGCGGGCGGGTATACCAGCAATTGATGCATGTACGTGGCGTCAAGGTGGGTGTTGCACAAATTCATCCGATACAGACAACACAGAAGGGAACAGGGAGTTATAGCCGACGCACAGGGGTGCGGGGGAAGCGGGGTGCGGGGGGAGCGAGTGCGGTAGAAAGGTGCATGCCATGCCATGCCAAGCCTTCTGTGCCATGCCATCCTAGGCTTGCTACCAGCTCACCCACCTGCGTCTTCCAGTCTGGCTGTGAAAAGGTCGGCGGTCCGCACGTCCATCTGCTGCCCTTCCACTATGTAACAAGCCAGCTGGTGGCAGGCCCATTGGGAGGGGTCCACCCCGTGGTGGGGCCAGGCGCGGTCGATGAGGCGTTTCAGCGTGCTCTTCCCGAATTGGAGCATCTCATCTGCCGAGTTAGGCAGCACGTTGCCAGTGGACTTGCCAACGCTGAAACTCAAGTCAGGCCCAAGAAATTCTTTTAGAGATCGTGGGCTGGTGAGGGGGCCGTTTGTTGAGATGGCGTCCGCAGGAGAAACCAGAGAAAGGCGATGGGGTTCGGTCTTGGGCTGTTGCGCAGCGTCTCGTTTGACAGCAGCATCCTCGAATTCGCTGCACCATATTGTAACACCATAGACTCGTGTCGCCATGTGTTGTTCGTCTAGTGGTTGTACGCAGGTCCAGAGAAGCGGAAGACAGAGTTAAGGCGAACTGCTGGAAGGGTGTTTGCTGCATCTAATGTGGTACCCAGTACTCAGCTTTGAAGCTTATCACGTAGAGCCCTTCCACCGAGCGTCAGGGTCGCGTCGTAGTTATCAGCGGTACGGCAACACGTAATGACAGACTGAGTGATAGGAAGTGACTGCAGGTATTCACTTACAGTTGCAGACACTGCATATCAAATTTAGAGTTAATGAGTGCTTCACCATAAATAAGGGTGTTTACATGTGGTCCCCCTTCCCTAAAATTCTCGCTGGTTCGCGTGCCTAAAAGCTTCTGGGTCGAACTTCGCATACCAGCTAGTAAGTATGTATAGCGCACCTACTGCTATCGTCAAAGCTACAAGCGGCCAGGAACCCGCGGCAGGGACATCAACCGACAATAAGACATGCGGGTCGATTACCCGAGGTCAACGCATCGACTGATACTTATTGTAAAACTAAGCCATTGGTGCGCAAGAAACGGGGTCCGGGTTGCAACAAACTTGCAACCACCGAGTCAGGCAGTGGCCTCCAGACGTTATAGTTTCAGACTCAGTAGGGCGTTTGAGCTTGATTTCGTTTTATGCAAGGGACTGGGTCGGGTGTCGTACCACACCCCGGGCAACAAACCCAAAGCACCGCGTATGGCCTAGTCGCGGCCAAGGCACGCACGTACCACAGCACGATGCCTTGTGCACGGGGATTAAAACAGCACGGCAGCAAGAGCAGCAGAGCACGGCCTCAGGCACGTAGCAGTAGGCACCAATACACGCACGCACGCAAGGGCACGGAAGCATGGGCTGAGGCGCGAGCACACGTGGCTGCTATATATTAATCGCTGCTACCCATACACGTGTGGCCACACCACCTGGAATGTAACACAAAATGCCAAATACCCACCCCGCCGGCCGTCACCACCTGCCAGGCACGTGGACGCGTCCGGAGATCCGGTGGGACACAAGGACGAACAAGCGGTGTCAGCGTTGCAAACGCTGGGAAAATGGGCTGCTCCCTGTTGCTGGGGCTGATGAAACATGCAAGTGCCAATAAAAAAGACCACGTGCCACACCTTCCTAAATACACCTAACGAATTATCAAGCGTGGTTCCCAACAAGTCCATCCTTCCCACCGAAGGCGACGGTTTGTAACTGCAACTGTAGCAGTGGTCTGCCTTGGTTTACAGTCAAGGATTGCCGGCACGCCAACCTCGTCATCCCAGGCGATAGTTGGTGGCGGCTTCGGAGGCTGCGCCCTTTGCAACCAGCAGGGGAGGTCTCCCTGGTGGCAGGCTAGCAACCAGGTAACCCGCAACCGCCGCTGAGATGCGCGACCACGCAGGACCGAGCAGGACCGAGCGCGGCGTTGGGCGGCTGTCCCAATGGCCCTCCCGGTTTGAGGGCAACGCTAGGAGACTCGAAGACGGGGCTGCTCCGAGCTTGGGAGAGCAGGGTGCCAGCAAGAACTGGGTGTTGCCATGCCCCCCGGGATCAGCAGTGGAGCCCAGCTCCATGCCGCATACGGGCTTCTCCCTGGTGATGACGGTTGTACGGCATTGCCCGACAGTGATTGGCGGCGTACGGCAACTGCCGCCGGTGCAGGTGCAGGTGCCGCGCACGGCAGTGGTCGCTTGGCGTGTGACAGCTGCCGGCGCGGGGCGTTGCTTGATCAGGGTTGTGACGGGATGTACAGGTTCCATAGGTTGACGCCAGTCATAAAACCCCAGGGCCGCTAGGCTGACTGTGTACGGTTGGTGCTTGCGGTTGTTGGTTGTGTCAGGGGTGCCAGGGGACGTACAGCTTCCGTTGGCGGAGGCCATCCATGAAGCCCCGGGCAGTGAGGGCCGCTCCAGAGCCCACGCCGGCCCCTCGTCGGCGCCCCACCTGTGGAAGGAGGGTGGGATGGGAGGATCCAGATGTCAGGAGGCAGCTGGGCAGATGGCAGTTTGTGCGATAGGGCAGTGTGGTGCAGTTTGCAGTTAGGAAGGGGCGTATAACCAGCAGGGGATGGGCGGTTGAAGGAACGTGAGTGGTCGTGCATTGGACCAACAGGTCATTTGCCTCAATGAACAAACATGGATGAGCCCATGCCGCGTCCTCGTCGGCGCCCCACCGTCCCCACACGGCACCAGCAGCTGGACTTTGGCCATACACTACACCGTATTTTACATTACGATGCGAAAGTTATTGTAATATATGTTCATCATTTTCCGTAATGCTTACCTCCAGAATCTGCAGGAAGGAGCCATCCCCACACGGCACCAGCAGCTCGCCCGTTGCACTGTCGTACAGCACACGGGCTGCCGTATCGGGGAACCACAGCTGTCCGCGCACGTAGGGCCCTGTCGGGGGCTCCCGCTGCCCCTGCTGTACTTTCTGGTACAGGTCGTGGTGGTGCATGTACCGCGTCAGGGGAGACCCGGCCAAGCTCCAGGTCGGCCCAGGCCACGGCACCACCGCCGTGCGCACCAGCTTGATCTCCAGCGGGTCGCGCTCGTCTGTGGGGGAGCACAAGCGAGGCGGAGTCAGATACAGATAGTGGAAACACAAAAGCCCCGCCCCTTGATCACACGCAGGGTTACGCCCACCCAACGTAATTGGTGTGCGGCATCCGATGAGCGTGAGCGCATGCTTGCATTTTTTTATTAGGGGCTCAGGGGACCTCTTCCGGTCGGGCCCACTTTTCCTGGGCCTGCAGGCAAAGGCTACCAACCAACCAGCCTGGTAATATATGCCGTAATCCGCCGGAACTTGTTCGAGATTACGAAATAAGGAACGCTGGTAAAAAGTGCCTATCGAGTGTCCAAGGGAGGGGGGCCGAATCCCGGGTGTGGCAAATTCAACGGTAAGGTCCACATGACCCCCCCAACCTCCCAAATTGAGGGTAGAAGGATGAAACATGGTGGGCCCTCCCTACGGTAGATGGGAGCCACTGGGGCCAGACCCTGGTGCAACATATCCCACTTCCTTAACAAACGCCGCTGGTGTATCGCCGCGGAGTATCCTTTCTTTCTTTTATATGCCGTACATGTGCAGAAATTATCATTAATGTTATGTGTACGGTACCATTTGGTCCTTCCCAACGCACCTGGTGAGTCCCATCGCGACACGAGCAGCCGCGCCCGTGCGCCCGGCCACCCCGCCATGGCCCGCACGTGGTTGTGCACCGCCTGGGCCGGGAGGCGGAAGTCCACGTAACCCTCCTGCCGCAGAACCTGTCATGGCAGCAGCACAACGTAGTATTTATAAGTACATGGCATACATTCCAGGAGCCGAATGGCCCGCACGTGGTTGTGCAGCGCCTGGGCAGGAAGCCGGAAGTGCACGTATCCCTCCTGCCGCTGCACCTGAGAGGCAGCCATATGCAAATACGTACATCACCTGACGTGTTCAGCCTGACGACAAAATCACCTAATCATAATTCCTTTATACATCGAAGCCAACCCTGTCGTAACCCGCACGTGGTTGCAAACGGCCTGCGTGGCGCGTGCGTGTCCTCTGCTTCGTCTTGCTGCTGTGCGAGCTGGGCCGTGCAGCAACCCGGGTAGGTGTCTTAGCCGCAGCTGGCTGACCAGCACACCCCACGCTCCGGTACACGTTTCCTCACATCCAAACCTCAACCAACCGTTGTCCCTCGCGCGTCGTGACCCATGCGTGCACCTTTGGCGCGTGCGTGGCCTCTGACTCGTCCTGCTTCCTCGCGTGCTGCGGCGTTATGGTTCCGTCCAGCAGCCCGGGCAGGTGTCTTAGCAGCAGCTGGCTCCCAATGCCGAACAATCGGGCGGTCAGCTTGGGGGCTGTCTCAGCGGGGTCCACGGCAACCTGCGGCGGGGAGTTGGGGAAGGAGCACGTGCTGACGGCCTGCAAAGTGGGCTAGTGTGTGCGATTCTTCTAGTAATGTCCCGTCATCTAACTGTCCAGTATCAAGGGCTTGAACATGAAAGCCCTGTTGCACAATTGCGCAGGGCACTCCCTAGGCCGAACAGCCGGGAGGTGAGCTCAAGGGCGATTTCAGCGAGCGGTCCGCGTACGCATATGCACACCCACCGCGTCGCACTTGAGCACCGAGAACGCCAGGGAAACGCCCGTCACTCCACACGCTAATACAAACCCACACGAACGCTAATACACACCCACCTCCTGCTGCGCCACCACCGGCCCCGCGTCGCACTTGAGCACCGTGAACGCCAAGGACACGCCCGTCACCGCACAGCCGTCCTGCAGAGCGCGCTGAACAGGGGCGGCGCCGCGATACCTGGGAGGGATTGGGAGGTGCCGCACCACTGTATTACTGAGGAACGTATTTCACGATACTATTGTTTGCACGCCAGCAACACGCATGTCACGGTGCAGCCATCCTGCAGGGCTCGCTGGACGGGGGCAGCGCCGCCGCCGCCGCGGTACCTGGAAAAGGGCGAGGGGGTACATTTTCCTATATACGGTGTACCGGTGTAGTCGTGTTGCCGCGTTACATTGGGACAACGCGACGCACCAAGCGAAAACAAGTGGTTCGGTTTCATCTCGACACACTCTGGTTAATCGGCATCCACATCGACGTGCACTACTTAGGCAGCAGGGGGTAGAGGTAGAGGGGGCGGGGCGCAGGAGGCTACGGCCGGAGTCAACACAATGGCATCCCGAAGTTGGGATAGGCAAAGATTTTACAGTGCATTTAGCATCCTGTTCCAAGATGTATGGCTGCTTATGTTGTGCTGCTGGGCACTCACTTTGGCAGCAGTGAGGGGTGTATGTCCACCGCCCCGCGTGTCGGCAGCTCCAAGAATGAAGACGGCAGCCAGGTCAGGAATTGACACGCATATCGTGTAAAATACATAATAATTATTTGTTTGAACACAGTACTCACTTTGGCAGCAGCGAGGGGTGGATGTTGACCGTCCCACGGGTCGGCAGCTCCAGGAAGGCGGATGGCAGCATGGCGCCGTACGCAGCCGTTACGGCCAGGTGGGGGCGGAGGGACCGTACGGCATCCAGGAAGGAGGCCTGCGTGGGAGGTACAAAAATAGGAAAGCAGGGGGTAACGGGATCAACGCCCATTGGGGCCAGGTGGAGGTGGGATCGCAGGTAGCGCAGCGTCCGGGACGGAGGGCTGGGTGTCGGGGGGAGGCGGAGGAGGAGAGCGGAGGGCGGAGGGCCAGGGGAAACTCGGACGGTCTGGGAGACATAGACTTAACATGAACTACGGCACTACCTGATCAAACGTGATGCCGGTGGCGAAGGTGAGTGCATCATGCATGCGTGACGTTGCACCTGTGGGCGCACGGTGCACCCTGCGAGTAATCCCCCTGCTACGCAACCCATCCCCGGGTTGTGCATCCCGAGGATGCACCCGGATTATGCATAACGATTTCCGCAACCGCATCCCTACCCACCCACCCCGACCCGACCCTTGACAGCTCGTCACGCACCTCTTTGGCGCTTGCTGGTCGCAGGATCCGATCCGGGGTCAGCCCCCACTCCAGGGCCGTGCGCTCCGTAGGCGACAGCTGCACTTTACAGGCTGGTGGCGAAGCGTGGGCTAGCAATGGGGGTGAGGAGGAGGGCGGGGAGGAGGCTGAGGTGGAGGGGGAGGAGGGCGTGGAGGGTGGGCTGGGCTGCTGAACGGTGTGCCCTGATGCGCCACCTCGCCCCGCCTCTCCATATCGTTGTTGCCGGTGCGCTTGCGGTTGCTGCTGCTGCTGCTGCTGCTGCTGCTGCTGCTGGTGGTGGTGATCGTGGTTGTGCGAGTTGCCGAGGCCTTGCCCTACATGCTGCTGGTGTGGGGGCGAGGTGCACATCTGCTGCTGGTGCTGCTGCCCTGAGCTTGGGCCCGTGCCGCGGTGGTCGGGAGCCCTCCTTGCGCCCGCGTCCGGCCGCCCCGGCCCAGCCTGTTCACGGTTGTGTGTTGCGCTGTGTGTTGTTGCGCCGTGTGTTGTGGGCGTACTGTGTCCGAGGCTGCTGCCAATGCCAATGGGGCGGCTAATCACCGCAGCAACCTGCACGGGGCGTTTGCATTGGATGGAACACTTGGACACGTAAGACACATGCGGCACGAGGGAGCGGCAACACGCACCTCGAAGGTGCTGCCGGGGCGAGAGGCAGCTTTCACACAGGACACGTGAGGGACTGTATGCAAGGCCATTTGCTAGTGATGCACTAGAGAGACACATACTAGACGTGTAAGACACATACGGCACATATGGACCAAGTTCCGCCCAAGTTCTGTCCAAGAACCATTCGGCTGTGGTCATTAGTTTGGCTCCATACATACGGCACGACGGAGCAGCAAAGCGCACCTCGAAGGTGCTGCCGGGGCGGGAGGCAGCTTCCAGCAGGTCCCGCAGCACCCTGGCCGACACCTGGGAGAGGCAGCAGCAGGAAGGGCGGGGCCACAACCGCAACAGCCATTGCTTTTCTCCCGTCACACACGGACAGTTGATTGGCAACACTCAAGGGGGGGGTGATACGGTACCATATAGCTAAGGCAACACCAGATAGAGAGTAGACCCGCGCGTGTGCCGTCGGGTGTTGTCCCGCGTTTCAAGCCCGCCCGGCTAGTGGCTATGGCCCTAGAGGCCGCCGCTGTGCCTCGGTCCGGTTGTGGACCCCCGGCTCTTGCCCACAGTGTAACGCTGGTCTCGCCAGACGCGGCGTGGCCACAGAAAACGACCAGCAGCGCACAAGCAACAAGCCTGACCTTCCTACATTCTGCCCTGGGACTGTTGCTGGCCTGTACCAGGGCTCCGCTGCCTGATTCCAGATTCCAGAGAATGCCGGTCCATGAATGCAGGAACTCTTGCCTGTGTAACAAACACCCCTGACCCTCAGGTGCCCCGTGCCCCCGCCTTGGCTCCGGTCCAGCCTGCTCTTCCCATGTAATACTTGCCTCTGGAGTGCCCAAGAAGATAATGCGTCTCTTTCCATCTTCATCGCCGCTGGCAGCGTAGTATCCCGATGACTGTTGTCGCCTTGCGGCTGCTCGCACCAGTCGCGCGATGCCCAGTAAGTTTGAAAGACATGAGGGTCGATATATGAAGTGCTGCATACGGCGGAACGACAGTGTAGTTTGCTGGTATGCAAGACGACTCCTTACAAGTCCGTGGCCGCGGGCAAACGGCACAATTTGTGAAAGCAACTAGCCTGCAACAACGATGAGCCATCGGCACTATCAGGTACTGCATAGGTCTTGCGGTTCATACGAGGGGGGCTCCCCTGTCACCGGCAAACAGCAGGGGAGGTCTTGTGGGAAGTTGCGCCCAGTGCCGGACATGCTTGGCAACGGCGTCCACAAGTCCGACACTATGAAGGGCTCATAGAGCATAGGAGAAGGCCATTGCATAGCTCTGCAGGGGAAGCTCATTTCAAACTCCTTGGCGCAGCTTTTCCCGCGCAACTTCCTCGTTTTGTGTCGCTTGCCGCACAGTTACTGCTGGCCCTTGCCTCACACGCACGAACAACCATCAGAGTTTCAACGACCACTGCGGCCTTAGGAGGCTATCGTGGCAGTAAAAGGCGCTATGGGATCTACACTTGTCATGCGGCTCGTCCTGGAGCGGCTGGACGTCAACAACAGGGCTCTCAACGGACGCTTAGCCTGCAAGGAGGCATCTGAGTTCCTCCGGCTGCCTCGCCACTGGACGGTGCAGTTCAGCAAGCCGCTGCCCACTTCCGCAGGCGGTGCAGCATGGCAGCCGCACCTGCTTCTGGCCTTCCGCGGCCTCACGTTTGCCGCCAAATGGCAAGTTCTACAGATCGCTGTCGCCAGCGGCAGCGAGGCCAACCTGGAGTTGGCGTGGGGGTTGCTACGGCCGTGCCTGTTCCCAGAGGTGACAGTCCTGCCTGACTACAGACGCTACCAGCCTCGAGTCCTGAGGGCCGTCACAATGACAGACACCGGCTCAGCTGCCATCGCAGCCGGCCATATTCACCTGCTACCGTGGCTTATACAGAACTGCTGCACGCTGGACATAGAAAATATGCTCGTCGCAGCCGCGAAACACTGCACCATGGAGGTCATGATGCAGCTATGGCAATCAATCGGCGGAGGGCGTTGCTTCGGAGGCGATGAATACGAGCGTCGCCGTAAGGCCGAAGCAGCTGGGCAGTCGCATACGGATGCCCTTGCCAAGCTGTCGTGGCTGCTGTCCCGAGAAAGCACTTGGGCGACGCCGCAGCCCCAGCAGCAGCAGGAGTTTATGCTGAAGGCTGCTATGGGCGCCGCTTCGAGCGGCAGCATGCCTGTTTTGCAGTGGCTGCTTGACAAGGATATGGACGTGTGTGGTTCTCGACGGGCCGTGCGCGTGCTTGCAAACTCGCTGCTGGAGCAGCACGTGGATGTGGCGGACTGGCTGGTGGAGGTGGCCAGCTGCCCCCTGCCATTGCCGCAGCTGCCCCGGGAGCTCGAGGACGCCTGGTTCAGCGCAGGTCGGAGTGGCAGCATGCAGCCTATTCGCTGGCTGCTGGGCCGCGGCGTGCCGGTGCATGCGGCAGCTGTCCTGGGGGCGGCACGTTTGGGACACCTGGAGGCCGTGCAGTTCCTGCACGCCGAGCACGGCCTGCCGCTCACCACCGAGCTCTTTGCGCATGCGGTGGAATCCGGCAGCATGCCCACCGTGCAGTGGCTCCTGCAAGCGGGGTGTCCCATGGGTCCAAAGGCGTACCGCTGTGCAGCGGAGGCGGGGGATGTCGCTATGGTGCTGTGGCTGGCGCAGGAGGCGGGGTGCCCATGGAATGCGGGAACGGTGTCTTCGGTTGTTGATCACTGGCCAAGGGGCGCAGAGGACAGCGCGCGTTTGCTGCCGACCGTGCGCGCTCTGGTGGAGGCGGGCTGTCCCCCACATGGCGTGCAGGGCCAGGGGCCCGTCGCATTGGACGTGGCTTTGTGCCACGGCCACCTGCCCCTGGCGCGCTACCTGCACGAGGAGTGTGGAGTGGGGTTCGGGCCGGAGACCCTGGCGGCGGCGGCGGGTAGCGGCTGCGAGCCAGTGCTGGAGTGGCTGGTGGGGGCGGGCTGCGGGCCGGGCGCAGGGTATCCGTACAGCAAAGCGGCAGACCATGGCGACCTGGCCACCCTTCGCTGCCTGCGCCGCCTGGGGGTGCCGCTCGGCGACGCGGGTTGGTGGAAGAAGGTGAACATGTACAAGGTCCCGCTTGCGGCAGTTCGGTGGCTGGTGGAGCACGGTGCACCGTGGGATGAGGGAGGGGCAAGGGCGATCAGTGCGCGCGCAAGGTTAAACCCCGTCTAGGTAATGAAGAGTCGTTGGCGTGGCTCCACGCCCGCATAGCGGAGGACGCTTGGGCAGTGCAGCAGGCTGCGGAAGGGTGGGGTCGCGAGTGAGGATGCCTTTCCTGGCATGAGCATGGGGCTAGGGGCACAGGGTTAACAGGCGTTTGTACGGCAACTTGGTGTATGGCAAACGGCATCGTGGTGTACGGGGCACAGGGTTAAGAAGCAGTTGTACGGCAACTTGGTGTATGGCAAACGGCATCGTGGTGTACGGTACGTTCCTCGCTGCGCCAAGCAATTTTGCACCGATCAGGGAAGGCAGGGGCATGGGTTGTGGTGATGCTGAGGAGGGCCTGCAGCAGCGCAGACGTGATACTCTTGTGCTGCTGCACACGAGGAACGAGGCCGGTAGGACCTATGCGTGTTGGCTGGTGAGCATGTGACCCTGATGTGCATCGACAGACAGACGGTGCAAGACGCTCACCAGGCATCGAGGAGACAGGGCGGGTGGAAGTGGGGGCGACTGGCAAGGTTGGCACGCAGTGATGCCAGGCGACAGGTGCATGACTTGTCAGCAGGTATGTGGCCCTACTTCCTGTGTTTATGCTCATCTCAGGACCGGGAGCGCTGGTTCAGTGCCATAAGTCTGTACGGCATGTCGTTTCATTGAGTGCCTTAAGGCTGTACGGCATGTCGTTCCTTCGTATCTGAACGGTATGTAGGGCAGACTCGCACCTCGCACCTTTCGTCACGCGTGAGCCACAGCATGAGGTTCAGGTGGTGGTACGGCATGTCCTTTGGCGGCAGTTCGGTGGCTGGTGGAGCACGTTGCGCTGTGGGATGGGGAAGGGCCACCAGCTCCGCGTAGGCCGGGGGGCACGTGGGGCACGGCAATGCCCTGGGATGCACGGATGTGGGCTACGACACAGCCGGGCGTGTGGGGACCTTCGCGTGTGGTGTACGGCAACGAATGTCAAATGTGCTGTCTGCAGTCCGCCGCGTGGTGTGGTGCTGTCTGTACTTGGAGGAGAGGGACACGGATGGTGGTGATCAAAAAGAGAGAGCCAAGATGTGTCAACGTGTCACGTGTCAACGTCGTCCAGGCCCGCTTCAGACCCATGGTTCCCTTCCGCTCACCAGCCAAGCGCAGGCGCGTAACTTTGATATTTTATGTTACATTCCAGGTGGTGTGGCCACACGATCATTTCTGGTCCCGACCACACCTGTCAGCATAACATCAGGCTTGGACCAGCGGAATGCCGATAAAGGTCGTGTTGCGTTTCCTGCAGAATTAGCAGCATGCTTCTCAGCTTGCTCTGTCGGCTTGCTCTCTCGGCTTGCTGCAGCATGCTCCTCAGCAGCGGCGCCCCTACCGCTACAGCTATCGTGTTGCTGCCACTGGATTCGGTACTGAGTTGACAGGCGGCGGGCGTGGGTTATGAGCAATGCCAAAGGAGAAAAGAGATTCAGCAAGGAGCCAACCACCCAGGGCTCCGTACAAGGTACAACACCAACGCTGGTGCGTATGTACGACCCACAGCCGAGCGCAATCAACAGCTGGGCCCATTTGGCATTCTGCGTTACATTCCAGGTGGTGTGGCCACACAATCAGGGGAGTTCCCATGGCTGGGCCGGTCCCTCAACCAACTTCGCCCGCCCACATTAGTCTGTGCATCTCCCTCCGGCCCTGGTACTGGTTGAGGGACCGGGTACGTTGGCATTGGCAATCGCCCGTGCTGTTGGCCCACGTGCTCTGCCCGCACAGCCGCCGCCCGCCGCCACTTGCCTCTAGGCATCACGAAAAGGCAAGTGAAAGGCCCACGGGCCAACGGACAGCACGCACCATTCGGCCCCTTCTGCTAGAACTCACGTGTGCGTGCCGTCCACCTTCCACACTCAAACCATTCCCCCACAAAACTCTACCTCCTCGCATCAGCCCCACTCAAGACCACCTCCATCCTAGCGCCTCCCCCGCCCACCCCTCCCGCCCCGGCCCCCGCCGCCCCTCCCACCCGCCCTCCCCGCCCGCCCCTGCCTCCACCACCGCCCCCGCGTCCCCCTCTCCCACCACCACCACGACCGTTCGCCATCCCTCGCCCGCCACCACGCCCGCCGCCCCGCCCTCCCCTCTCACCCCGCCCTCCGCGTCCTCCCCGCCCGCGACCACGACCCCTGTTTGGCCGCCCTTTCCCTTGCCGCTCCCCGTCTCCATCCTCGTCCTCGTCATCGTCCTCCTCGCCCTCCTCCCCGCCCTCCTCCTCCGGCTCGCTGCTGCCCCCCATGACGTCGTCCTCTTCGCCGTCACTGCCATCGTCGTCGCCTGGTTGGCAAAGAAGGGCAAAGGTAGGGACCAGGGCAGGGTCAGGGCAAGAACGGGCAACTGCCAATGTTACTGCCATCACCGGCCTGCTGCCACTGACGCCGTCTGTTGCAGCGTTTGGTTCACAGACAAGGACGTCTATCAGTGAGGGTCAACGTGCGATCTGCGCGTGAGGCTGCCACACAAATGCTTTAGAAAAGGTGGGCGTGTCTTCTGCGCGGGGGCAACGGCCGGTATGCGCAAGGAAGGCGCTGAAGCAGGCGTTGGTCGTAGGAAGCGAGCGACATGACACGCAACAGGCCCGCTGCAAACCATCGCCCACTTTGCCAAACTGTGTGACAGCCCGCCACTCACCCTCGATCACGTCGTCCTCGCTGTCGTCCTCCGACAGCTGGTACTCCTCCACCAGGTCCCCCTCATCCTCCCCAGCCCCCTCCCCGCCCACCCCTGCCACCCCCGCCCGCCGCGCCTTCTTCGCCGCCCTCCCCCGCCCCTCCTCCTCCTCCTCCTCCTCCGTCTCCTCCTGATCGCTGCTCCCCTCCTCCTCCTCCTCCTCCCCATCCTCGCTGTCCCCGCCCCGCCCGCGCTTATTCATGGCAGCTGCCCCCTTGCCGTACTCCTCTTCATTGTCCTCATCGCTGTCGTCCCCTCCCCTGCCGCTGGCCCCGTCTCCCAGTTTGACGCTGTCCGCCCGGCGCGCCGCCGCGCGCTGTGCCGCCTTCTCCGCGAGGCTGCGGGCGTACTGCTGCAGGGGAGACCTCCCCGCCTCGCGCTCGTCGCGCAGGAAGGCCTACAAGCAAACATAGCATGAGGAAATCGGAACATCAGAACATACAAGTGGTGGAACAAGTAATGCAGGAAGAGCATTTGAATGGTGCGCGTTGACGTTCTCCGCCAAGCTTCGGTCGTACTGGCTGTAGCGGGGACCTCCCCGCCTCACGCTCGTCGCGCACGAAGGCTTGCAAGGAAACAGAGGGGAATCCACCTGCCCCCTCCGCACTCTCCCCAATCGCAGGAAACCTACAAGCACGAGTATTACATATACAGTTACTCAGTCTCCGCAACCTCTCACCTGCACCTTGCCCGCGTCCTTGGGCCCGAACTCCACTCTGTCGCGGCGGCTGCCCACCCACACCACGTTGCGCTGGACCGCATCCATCAGCTGCCGCGCGGAGCGCCTGGAGGCAAACAGAACCAAATTTATTATATGATACAATTATTTTACATTTATCATCAAATAATAAAACTCGTGAGACACCCACACCACGTTGCGCTGCACCGCGTCCATCAGCTGCCGCGCGGAACGACTGGGGACAACAGGAGATATTTGTTATGCAATTGTGCATTTTCTAGGCTTTTCATCAAAATATACTGGACTCATAAAACACCCACACCACGTTGCGCTGCACGGTATCAGTAAGCTGACGAGAGGAGCGCCCGCAAGAGCACGGAGGGGCAAACAACGGTGTTGCGGAGACCGTCTTGGGCGCCCTTGTCACCACCGGGTCCTGCCTCTACCTAGCTCAGGGCGACCGGCTTTACCCCACATCCTACCGCCTCACCGCATTTCCCGGAGCCAGCCCTGCCCCGTTTTGGGACGAGGCTGCGCCCTGGAAGGGGGCCAAAACTGTACATCCATACATACATCTCCCGCTCCCCCGTGCCCTGGTCCCCGGCCCTTGCCCATGACCTAGGTAAGGCGGTCCGCGGGACAGCCCTGCCGCAAGTACATGGCACAATGAATTACACGTATAATACATATACACGCAGTTTACACAAATGTCCTCCGACTCACTTGAATCGGTCCACGGGGCAGGCCTTGGCGAACTTGCGCAGGTGCAGCAGCGGCACGTGTGCTAGCTCCGGGAAGGCGATGGAGCAGGACCAGGTGGCCAGGTGCTCAGCCAGGATCTCCAGCACCTGCGGGTGAGGGGCACGTGTATTAGCGTGTGGGTCAATGTGTGACAGCTCCAGGAAGGCGGTGGAGCAGGACGAGAGAGAGGAAAAGGACTCCACCGTATGCACAGGCAGCGAATGATGCCGAGGTGCCAGGCAAGGTGTGGGATGACGCACACTGCGGTGTGCTGCTGCTGCTGTTGCTGCTGCTGTTGCTGCCTGGAGCCATCAGATAGTGGTGCATGTGTATTATCCCTCAGGGGTCGGGACAGTTTGGTTGTGGTGATGTGTTGTATCTTCATCGGCTCTGATCGGTGCAACCGTAAGCGAAACCGCAACGGCAACGTGCTTAGTACCCCAGAATGACAATCATGGCGAGATAATGAACGACTGCTGGTGCCTTCCCAGCTGTATGCATACCGATACGCGAATGCGGAGGTGCGTATGTGCGTTGGGCATGTGTATTAGGCCGCGGGGGTCAGCGTGGTGCATGAAAGAGTCTCAGCAGGGGACGCGTGGCCCCTCAGTATTGGTTGGTTGGTGTTTGTGTGTCATCAGCCCCCCTCAATCGGCCATGCATGAAGCGGCGCGTTCGCACGGGGGTATGCAATGGAGGTATCCTGGCGACCATCCCGACCATGGTCGTTAACACACACCTAATACACACCTGACTTACGACCTCCTCCTGCAAGGCCGCCGTGCACCGCACCCCGTACGCCCCCTCAACTTAATACACACACAGTTAATACACAGTACACACCTGCGTGACCACCTCCTCCTGGTAGGCCGCCGTGCGCAGCATCGCGCTGCTGACCTGCGGGGGAAGGGAAGGGCCAGGACGGCGTAAGTTGAACGCTGGCATGGGAACATTGGGCACAGCAACGGGTTGCAGGCGGCCAGGGGTCCACAGTACCTAGTTTAACATGGGGCCTCTGGGTACCATTAAGAATACACTGGCCGCCGACCTGTCCCTCTCACGCAGCTCAAGCTGCAGCGCGCGGTCTGGGCAGCCGGCTGCGCTGGTGGCCAGCCCCCCTTGCCCTTGAACCCTCTCCCGTTGGGGCCCCTTAACCCGCAATCACCCTATCCAGACCCCCATATCTTTTGAGCTGCAGCGCGTTACCCCCATTCAAGGCATTCAACGCCTGCGCTTTAAGCAGCAGGTAGCACGCCTGTCCGCCCCCCAAAACCAGCACGCTATTGCCCGTTACGCACCTTGAGTTGCAGCGTGAGGTCGGGGCAGCCCGCCGCGCTGGTGGCCAGCCCGCCCTTGCCCTTGGTCCCCGCGCCGCCGCCCGGGGGCCGCCGCAGGTCCGCCCAGCCCAGCACCTCCAGCGCCAGGGGGCCGACAGGGACAAACACGTCCGCCTGCGCCGCCAGCCTGCACGAAAATGCACAAGACAGATACAAGTACTTCATATCTTGTTGATTGCAAAAAAATCTTTGGATAATAGCTGCAGGTCCGCCCAGCCGAGCACCTCCAGCGCCAGGGGGCCGACCGGCACAAACAAGTCCGCCTGCGCCGCCAGCCTGTGGGCGATAAACGTGATGTTGTAAACACGGATGGATAGGGCAGCAAGTGTTGTTTCTTTCAACCCCGCGCCCTCGTATCTGCGCATGCCTCGCTGCACAGCACTTCAGCACACGCGCCCGGCACAGATGGTACAGCTAACAGCATTCAGCGGGAGCAGCCGCGCCGAGCTTCCAGCCGCCTACTCAGCGCCATCGCCTTCCAGGAACGTCTTCGTCTTCCGGGGTATGGCTATGAGTGACTTTTTCCAACTTGTCTGCTTGTCAGGGATTCTATATATCCCACTCCCGCACCGCATCCGCAACACGCGCCCGGCGCAGGCGCAGGCGCAGCGGGACTGTACCCAGACCCGCCCCCAGACCTTCGTTTCCCCCTTGCCTTGAACACACACGCCCACCTGTTGAGCGCGCGCGCCAGCCGCAGCCGCAGCGGGAGGCACGCCTGCCCCGTCTTCAGACCCGCACCTCGCAACCCCCCTCCCCTTCCCCACACACAATCATGATTACAAGCACAAGCGCCCACCTGTTGAGCGCGCGCGCCAGGCGCAGGCGTAGCGGGAAGTACCGCGGCGTGGGCACCAGGCGGGCCGCACCCAGCCCCAGCTGCACCACCGGGTACACGAGGGGCCGCAGCTCCGCCTTGTCCGCATGCGCGCCCAACACCTGATGGGTCGTGACGGTCAAGTAAACACATCATTAATAATATATGCAATGATTGACATCTTGTAGGAATATATCTTGGAAGGGGCAGCTGCACCACCGGGTACACCAGCGGGCACAGCTCCGCCTTGTCCGCGTGCGCGCCCAGCACCTGGGGATGCGACGAAAGGTTCCAAGTATTGCTTTCATGCAAGTGCTGAGAGGGGAATGATAGGGACGCGACCCAGCTGCACCACGGGGTACGCTAGGGGCTGGAACTCGGGCTTGTCGGCGTGGGCGTGGGCGCCCAGGACATATATTATCCAGCTGCTTCGGCTTTGTATCGTGGCTTGTACGGCCACCCTCCCACGCCAGCACCCCCTTGGCCCCCTCTGCCGCGCTGCCTTGACGCATGTTCCCTGCCCCCTTTGGGTCCCCCTTACCTTTGCCCACAGCTCGATGCAGTTGACGGTTTGCCAGCAGTACACCGCCTTGTACGACTCGGCGCTCTTGGCGGTTAGCGCCGTACGCATCAGCTGCGCCAGCTGCCGTACAGCCGTGAAGCCGTGCTGGTACGATGCCTGGTGACGGGCGCGGCACGGCAAACATAATGTGGTCAAGTGCCGGTGCGGGTGCGTGTTAGTAAGAGGATGCGTGTTGGTAGGAGGCCTGAAGGCGCAGGAAGGCCGTGCCGACATACCGGTAGAGCTGCACCTCCTCACCCGTACATGCCGTTACCACACACACGTGGAAGCACGTGGTGCACTGACACGTCCAGGTCGTCCAGGTCGCGCACCTCACTCAGGCAGGTGCTTCAAGGTGCGCCCTTGTCGCACAAACCTTAATACAAGCAAGAGCTAATACATGTGCCGCACCCGCACCTGCATATCCAGCCCCCACAGCTCCACCAGGCACGTGCTCATGAAGGCAATGTGCGCTGCTCCCACCGCACACAACCCTTATTACACACGCGAGCTAATACACATGCCCCACCTGCATGTCCAGCCCCCACAGCTCCACCAGGCAGGTGCTCATGAAGGCGATGTGCGGTGCGCTCTCCGCCGACACGAACTTGGAGTTGGACACGAAGGTCCGGTACGCGCCCTGCGGAACCGGAAGTACGCGTAGGGCGGGCATTATATTAAACAATTTATATCATGTTACTTGTTAATTACTGATTCAGATGCAAGCTGGCATGAACCATGAAGGCGCTTTCCGCCGAGTTGGACACAAAGGACACAAAGGTCCGGTACGGAGCGGAGCAGCACGACGCTTTTTAAGGGATTTGATTCGATTCGTGAACACCATCTACGTGCAAGGAGACGTCAAAGATGCAAGCATAGCCATGGCTGGCTGCGGCAGCACCACCGCCATGGCACGTGCTGCCGGACACACGGACGCCAATCCACCACATTTAACACAAAAAATGTAACCTTACTATTATTATTGCGAATACCCACCTTGAGGCAGCTGTCCAGCGCGGGCTGCGGCAGCACCACCGCCAGTGCGCGGATGGCCAGGAAGGCCTAGGGGTGAAGGGGGAAGGTGTCGGCGTGTGATTGTTTTCGTTTTTGCTGGAAATGCTGTACGGCAACGAAAAGGAGCCATGCGGGGACGAGGAGGCTTAGTCATCCGCGGCCAAGGTGGCATGATCGTGCGTGCACAGGAGCGAGAGTGAGGGTGAGCGCCAGGCCTTTGAGGCTCGCACACGCCCTTCTGCACTGCCACACCAACCACCTGCACCAACCACCAACCAAACATCGATTGCAAGCCTCACGTGCGTGCGAGCAGTGCTGCCATCACCCCCGTGATTCCCTTCCCCCCAACAACGCTTATACACGTGCTGGGTCGGTGAGTAGACCCCGCTGCGCTGTCGGGCGTTGCCCCGTGTTTCGAGCCCTCCCGGCTCGTGCCTTAGGCCCTAGAGGCCGCCGCTGTGTCTCGGTCCGGTTATGGACCCCCGGCTTGTGCTCACATCGTAACACTGGTTCACACGTGCTAATACACACCTGCAGGCGTGGCGCCACCTCGCCCGTGCCCCATACATACAGCAGTGCCTCGCGAAAGCGGGACCCAACTGCCCACCTGTTTCATATTCTTAAACACGTTCAGACACACGTGCTGATACACACCTGCAGGCGCGGCGCCACCTCGCCCGTGCCCCACACGTGCAGCAGCGCCTTCAGGAAGCGGTCCCGCAGGCGGGGGAAGGGCGCCAGCAGGAACACGGCGGACCTGGAATGTGGATGGGGAGGGGGGTAACTACTTTTGATTTCCTTGGTTCCGAGGGGGGACGTAAGGCGGGGGAAAGGGGCCAGCAGGAACACAGTGGACCTGGAGGGGGGTGGATGCGAAAGGGAGGAGGAAATGATGAGGATGGTCATGGGTTTGAAGGAAAGGCGGAGGGGGGGGGTGCAACAAAGCGGTCCTTTGGCGAGCAGCAACACGGACCTGCACGCGGCGGAAGCGGGCAGTAAGATGTGATCCTGGGAGTCGTATGCCGGCTGCCCACAGGGGGGCACCGCGGACTGAAGGGGGGCGAAGGCGGACGTTGGAGAAAAGGGAGGAGAAGGACGGGGTGGACCGGTGCTGACTGGACAGGGAGGGTCCCGCAGGCGGGACAAGCGGCCCACGCTCCGAACCGGCGCCCCTGCCCCGCACCGATTACGCATTAAGTACATGTGTATGAAGGATATGTGGGGTGAGGGTGGTGAGAAAAGGACGAATAAGGGTGGACAGGGGCGCAGGCGGCTGGGGGGGCGCACAGCCCGCACGATGCTGGTCCAGCTGAAGAGTGAGTTTGGCGCAGGGATCGAGCACGGGCGCGGGGGCCCTGCATACCGGTTCAGGACCCCGCGCCGCCGCCCCACCCCTACCCCTCCACGCAACAGGACCAGCTTCGCGCGGGCTGTGTGCCCCCAGCCGCCTGCACCCCTGTCAACCATTGTTAAAGCCCTGCTCACCACCCCAACCCCGCATATCCTTGGCACACATGTACTCAGCGCGCGCAGAATAATGGGTCCGTGAATGGGTCCGTGACTGTCCATCCCATACCCCTTCCCAACACACGAACTTGACACAACCCCGGAAGCCTGCCAGGCCAGCAGTGCGGGGTCCGCGACGCGGCCCCTCCCCACGCATGACGACCAACCGCTCATCACGCTGTGTTTTTCCCTCGCCGTACGCATGCTGCACACACACACACACACCTAATACACACCTGAGCTTGCGCAGCGTGAAGGCCAGCAGCGCCGGGTCCGTGACGGCCGACAGCAGGTGAATGGAGTTGCCCCAGAAGGACTTAGCCAGCGGGCCCACCTTGCGCCACCTGTGAACATATGGGAAGTAGGGAGATAGGGGTGTCAACAAGACTGCTGCAGAGCGCACCCAGGACATTTTTGAGCGATGTGTCCTGACCATCCCGCTCTTGCTTTGCCCTTCCCCACCCAGCATCGCTCCGTGGTTCCCCCTTGGCACCCACCTGGCATTGTTGGCCGTTACAGTGGACTTGAGAGCCCCCTGCCCCCCTGCCCCCCTGCCCCGGCTTGAGAGCCCCCTGCCCCCTGCCCCGCGGCCCCTGACTGCGTGCCCAGGTGTCCCTGCACCCGCCCTCGGACCCCGCCCCTCCACCCCCGCCTCGCCCCTCCGCACCATCCATCGCCGCACCCACCTGCCGTTCTTGGTGAGGTCCGTCTCCTTGATGGGCCGCAGCGCCCCCTGCTCATCGGCCCCTGCTGCTGCGGGCGCCTGCATGCCCAGGTGTTTCCTGAAGATGCCTTCCGCCTCCCGCAGCATGAACATCATGATGGTGTTATAGACCGACGAAGAGGTGATGCGCAGCTTTCCGGCGTCCTGGTCCTCTGGGGAGAAGGAACAAAGAGTGGCAATCGGCCCGTCGGCTATCTGGCTTCCATTGTGGAGACAGCGGAACATACGGCAAGGACTGAATGCGACGCCGGTTCTTCTGTTCTGGTGGTAGGTCGGAAGCGGAGAGACCAGGGGGGTTCAGAGGCACGGGCAGCATGAACATCATGATGGGTTGTAGACGGAGGAAGAGGTGATGTGCAGCCGCCCAGCTTCCTGGTCCTCTGCGGGGGGCAAGGGTAGGGGCCGGGAGTACACAGGCAGGCACCGTGAACCGTGGAGCGGCGGTGCACATGAGGAGGAAGGAAACGGAATGAGGGGGGACCGTGAGGGAAGGGTGTTGGGTTGCGGAGACGGGAGGGCAAAACCTCCCGCAGCATGAACATCATAATGGCGTTGTAACGGAAGAGGAGGTGATGCGCAGCCGGCCCCCGCGTCCTGGTCCGCTGAATCAGGTTGGACAGAGCGTGCAAAGATGGGGGGATCTTAGAATCCTACGAAATTTAAGGAACCGTCAACAGATGGAGTTGTACACGGAAGAGGACGTAATGCGCAGCTGCCCGGCATCCTGGTCCTCTATGGGGAGGGGCGGGGCCGAGAAAGGGTAGACGGTGTCCCTTTTGCTCAAGGCTGTGCTTGGAGGTAGGAGGTGGCTCGCACCCGGAAAGCCGAAGGAGCTCAACGCAGGGGTAATACTCTATTCTACAATGCTGCATTCATTGTAGATATACCATCCTGTAAGCTAACCCACCTGACGGGTCGCCGTAGTGGCAGGCCAGGCGGTAGGCCCGCACCAGGAAGCCGAACGAGCCCAGCGCGGGGGGCTTGCCGCCGTCGCCCCGGGCGGCGGCGCACCAGCGGCCCAGCAGTGCCGTCGTCACATCGATGCGACCTGGCAGGGGAAAATGGGTGCCGTGTGTATTAGGTACGTGTGTACACCCCCGGCTTCTCCGCGCCCCATGCTCCACCAGAAGCACCGCCACTGCCCCGGCCGCCGTTGACCTGCCGCTTTCACGCCGTCCCCCAGCTGCTGCTGCTGCTCCAGCTCCAACACCGCTACTACCTCCTCCCACGACGCCGCCCTTTCCTTGCACCCCCAGCCCCACCCCTAACCCACACTCACCCGACGTGCCAAGACCCTCCTCCGCCTCAACTCGACCATCTCCGCCTTTCCTCGCATCCCTTCCTCGCATCCCCAGCCCGCCCTGCCCCGCCCCGCCCCTGTGGGGTTCCCCACCAACCCCACACCCACCCGAGGTGCCCGGCTCCTCCTCCTCCGCCTCCTCAGACTCCGGCTCCTGCCCCTTCTTGCCCTCCTTGTCCTTCTTGGACTTGTCCTTCTGCGAGGTAGTATAAATAAACCAGTTAGTAAATCAATACTATACATAAAAGTCAATAAATGTATTGTTCTCCTGCTTCTTGGCCTTGTCCTTCTGCTAGGGAGTGAGAACAAAGGGCGGGCCTCCGTCCTGCTGGCGTAACAGGGTATCGGTACTGGCAGGAAGCAAAGCGGCTCCTCAAACTCTGCCTCCTGACCCTTCCCCCCTTCCCTAGTCTCTGTTAGCCTCTTCCTTCTGCTCGTTCTGCTAATGAGGCAACGGAGCCAAAGGAGACATCAATTGAGTGCCAGTGGTAGTGGGACCGGCGGCGCACGGTAGGCAGCAGCTATGGATCCCGGATGCCAGCCCGATGCCAGCCCGGGACACTGACGCCTCCTGCGGGTCTCCCATTCGGGCATGGCAAGCAGCGGCCTGGCGGCACAGAGCGGCTGGCAGCCTCTCATACATGCAGCCTGTGCCACAGCACCTAACACACCCCGACCTTACCTCCTTTGCCCCCTGCTGCTTCTCCTCCTCGTCCGCCCATACGTCAGCTTCCTCACCCCCATCGATGCCCATGCCCCTGACACACCCCGACCTTACCTTCTTGGGCCCCTCATCCTCCTCCTCGTCGCCCTCCTCGTCCTCGTCCTCCTCATCAATGTCCGACTCGTCGTCGTCCCCAAAGCCCAGCAACTCGGCATCCGCCTCCTGCGAATGTCAAAAGCGGAACAACGATGAGGCAAAGGAATATGCGTTCAACAATGTACTGCAAGGGATGTGTTATGGAGGTGGGCCGTCAATCCCAGAGCCAAGCAGCTTAGCGTCCGCCTCCGCAGCGGGCTGCGACGCGCAACGGAAGGCTGAGCGTTAGCCATGCTGTTGGTAGGGCACATGCTTGATGTACGGCTGGTGCTAGATGTACGGCACGTGATGTGGTGGCGTGCGGTGTGCTCAGCGCCCCACGCTCCCAGTGCTCCGCCGCATTGAAACCCCGAAGTCAAACCAACCGAACCGGAGACAATAAGAGGAGTACACACTTTCCCACCCTCCATCCACGTGCGCTCCAGAACCCCCGCCCGCAGTCATCGGTAGGTATGGTACCGGTACCGGCAGGACGTTCGGCCCCACACAACGCAATGACCTAATACACACGTGCACACCACCACCTTGATACACATCCCACGTCACCCCCACCTGCAGGTACTGGTAGAACTCGGGGTCCTTCTCACGCAGGGCCTCCAGCTGGGCCCTGGGGGCAACAGGAAGAGGGAGCGGTTTAAAGGGAAGGAAGCAGTGGAAGCAGTCGGGGCCAGGCGGAGCGTGTGCCCTGAGACCTTGGCAGGTAACGGGCGCACATTCAAGGTTGTGGTCTCGGGGCCGGTGTGCGTCAGCAACACGGGGATTGGCTTTCGCGCATCCCTTGCTACGCTGTAACCGGACCGCGGATTTGTGCCCTACGCCCACTACCCAGCACACAACCCTGAACTCGTAACCGCCCTTGCAAGCTAAGCCGCAATTCGCTAAGCCGCTGAGCCCATATTCGCTAAGCCGCTGATATGGGGCCTGGCTGTCGCACGGCGCAACAATGTCGACCCGCAACGCACCCAACCGCCAACCGCAGGGCCAAACGTCGCCCGTTCCGCCCCAGCAGCAACCCCTGCGCCCGGCGGAAAACCCACAGGTCCCCGGCCGCCCGCTGGTGCTTGTCCGCCCGCAACAACCCCGCCCCAGCAACCCACCCCAGCCCAAACCCGCGCCCCCCGTGACTGGCCGCCGCGCTCTAGTGTTAACACATCCCCAATGTTAGCCTCCGGTGCGGAACCCGTCCCCGTCCAAAGCCCCAGCCCCTCGCTCGTGCTTGGAGATCTCCCCGTTGGTCCGCCTTGTGTGCTAGAAGCTAATACCCAAAGCATGGCTTCCCCGCCCCCAGCCCGGCCCGAGACCGAAACCCAGCCCGCGCATAAATCAGCCCCCAATCCCTTCTCTCCGGCAACAGATGCCCTCCCCCCCGCCGCTCACTCGTGCTTGCCGCCAGCCGCCGCCCGCCCCAGGAACCCCACGCAGCCCTTGACCCAGCACATACCCTTTACCCTTCACCCACGGGGTATGCCCCCCCTCCTCACTTGTGCTTGGAGATCTCCCCCTTGAGCCGCTTGTTGTCCTGCACCACCGGGTCCGCACCGCCACCCTCCTCCTCCTCCTCCTCCTCGTCATCCTCCCCCTCCGCGCCGTCCTCCACCCCCTCGCCGCTGCCGCTGCCGCCCTCGATCACATCCTCGTCGTCATCCTCGTCCCCCTCCTCGTCCCCCTCGCTGCCCTCTATGCTGCCCTCCAGGCCCCCTTCCTCCTCCTCCCCATCTGAGAGGTCGGAAAGGTCCAGGTCGCTGTCGTCCCCTTCGCCATCCCCGTCGCTTCCAGAGTCCTCCTCAAAGCCACCCTGCAGGCAGGACCACGTAAGAGACGTTAGGACTAAACCGTTGTACGTTGTACTGCTTCATCGTGTCTTCGTGTCATCGTGTCTGGGAAAGAAAGGGGCGGGCAGTGGACGCATACGCCACGCCCCGCTTCGTCCCCGCAAGCGTACCGATGGCATGGCTGTGCGGCAACGCGCGGCAGTAAAGCCGTACAGCCACGGCGCCGGCCTGTGCCGTACCCCCGGCACCCCACTGGCTGTCTGCCTCACCCTAAACCTCCCTCCCAACCTGGCCCCTGGCGTACCCGGCCCCTTCCCCACATCCGCACCCCCGTCTGCAGCAACTCCTCCGCGTCCATGTCCTCTCTACCTCCCGAATCCTCTCCCTAACTGCCAATGCCAACCCCAACCAATCCGCACCGCCACCTGCAGGAACTCCTCCGCGTCCATCCATGTCCTTTGACAAACCCCGAATCCTCTCCCTAACTGCCAACTCCCAACCAACCCTGCGCCCCCACCTGCAGGAACTCCTCCGCGTCCATGTCATCAAACGCGTGCTTCTTCTTGCCCTCCTTCTTGAACTCATCTACAGGTAGGGAGCAAGGAAGGCAGGACGTAAGGGCAGGCAAGGGATATGCGTAAAGCGCGAGGAAATCGTGTGAGGTGCCAGGGAAGCACGGAAACGTCACTGGGGGATAAAGGCTGTGGTGGGCTACATGGGCAGGACACACGAGGGCACCTGCGTGACTGCGGCGTGGGACGGTTGCCTTAGCCGCTGCTAGATTACGGTGAATCTTTGTTACGCCACACGGTGTACGCACGGACTCCACAGGTTAGGCAGGGCTGCGCCGCTGTGGTGTGCTGTAAACGCTGTGGCGCTGTAAGGCTGTTGACCTTGACCACCAGGTAGCGGTGTAGCACCCCCCCATATTGACCGTCAGTGGCGGCGTCTAGTGCTCCCGAGCGGAAGGCAGGATACCGTATAGCCTGCTGCACATGCTGCACCCAGCTAAGGAGTGTTGGATGATGTGGGTTGTCGCATCCTCACGGCAGCTGCCATGGGGCCACGTTAGTGCGGCGGACCGCTACCCCGAAACGGCCGGCCCTGCCCTGCCATCTGAAGCATGCGTACCCCCACCCTATAAACCCCTGCTGTTATGAATGCATGTGCTCTGCGAGCCCAAATGTAACTGCTGGTGCTATGAATGTACCATGAGTGTGTACCGGATTGCATCTGTCGGGAGTACGCTTCTGCAGTTCCAGCGTGCACAGGGTCGCAGCCCACACGCACGAGCCCCACGGCACGACAAGGGCTCCCTATTGACCCACCCGACGTTGCTGCGGCCATCCCCCCGCGATCACTAGACGCAGTAAGATGTATCCTACCTCCTAGTTTCACCGGAGCGCCGCTTCCGCCCTTGTTTGGCTGGCGGCGGCCGGCAATGCGTTTGTGCGCCTTCCGCGAGTGAATTGCCTTACGAAGATGGCCCTTTTTGGCCATCTTCTTTGTTGCTTTATTCGTCCCCATTTCTTATTGCCGCTGCTGTTCCTTTTTACAGCAGTGGCAGGCAGCCGCGATGGAGACGGCGCAGCTACGCTTACGCTATAACGCAATGAAAGGATATCAATGAAAGTTACCAGTATGCAAAATTGCGCTAACGGAACGTATCGGCTTTGACTGAGTTCAATAAGGGCGTTGGTTGCCGGCAGGCCCTGTGCCTTCAAGTGAGGAGATATCGTCGGGCAACGAACGCGTTTGTATACGCATTTGTAACCAAGCATGAGGCGCAACGCCACGCTCACTTTGCACGGCTGAGCCTTCGTACCGAGGGGGAGGACCAAGTCTGCCACGTGCCATCCTGCGCAGCCGGGCAAGCACTTTTACGTATCGACGGCACACAAGGGCTCGGCCCATCCTTTGTTTGCCAAGGTGCCGCAGGAATGCAAAGAAACGCATATGCGCACATGCACCATTTTAAAAGATTGGACTGCGGAGCAGCGACCACAAGCCAGAGGCTGGGCCTGCGTGCGTACTGCCTACGTGCCCTGCCCGGGACCGACAGCACGCTCACATGACGCTTACATGCAGGAGCCTTCGCACCAGGGGCTTCGTACATCGTGTTCATTTTACGCATACGGTATGCAACTCCCTGCGGGGATCACGTTCCTTTGACGGCCCCGCCCCACATAGCGGTACGGTACAGGAGCCATCGATCGCAGGAGGCCTGCTCCCCCAACACATCTGCACCAGGGGATCTGCACTCGGGACGTCGAGTGCAGATGCGCGCCGCCGTACCGTACTCATACCCAAGGCGCCAAGGGAGGCCCGTCGTCTACTTGAATGCAGGTGCCATTGCCGGCGGCCCTGGTCCCACGTTCACACCGTGCGGGCTTGCTGACGCATTCATGGCTGCCGTGATTCAGACGGCGGCTGCCGTGGCCCTGAAGCGCTTTCCGCGCGGCCTGCCGCCCCCGCGCCCCGCCAGGGTAGGTCAGGTCAAGTGGGGGAGACAACAGGCATCCGTACTTCTCCCTGTGATAGGGATGCGCGGCCTGCAGCCTGCAGCCCCGCCAGGTCGCGTTGCTGCTGCTGCCTACAGTTCCAGATGGGCGGAGCAAGAGGCATCCGCACCACACCAGGGGAAGGGGTCACGGTGGCCCGCTGCCCCCACAGGCTGAACCAGCTTGCACCAGCAGAGCGCAGGAGGCCAACGCAGTAGGCAGGAGGAACTGCGGCACATTTCCAACCCGGTTACAAGTAAAGCCGCGTCCTTGTCGGACAGCACTTTGCCGGTTGGCCTTGGAGACCAATGCGCAGCGCATACGCCAGGCAGCATCCCAGCCATCCTAGCCAGCTCATCGACTCCGTGCGGCCGCCCACCGTCGAACGGGGCAGTCAGTTAGTCGGTCAGTCAGGCCTGGTCAGGCTCCAGGCCCATAGCAGGTCAGGCTAGGGAGGTACCATCCTCCATACCGTGCAGCTCTGCTGAGCACAATACTGACCGTGTTTCAGGCTTGGTGGTACGTGTAACTTCCCATGTCATGCGAGGTAGCCGTAAGGCCCAAGGGGGACGGGGCACAAGGCCTGAGGGTAGAGGTTTTCGGGCTACAGTTACAGACCCCGAGAGGGGCACGTCCGGAGAGCCAGGGGGCAATAAGGACGAGTAGTGCAAAATAATAACTAGTGCGCAGGGGCGGCAGGGCTTATTCGCCACTGCCCACACGCCTCACAGCTAGCCGAGCACGCCGTTGGAGGATACGATGCCTTTCTTGCCATACCTCGTCCAGAAATGAAGCAAGGGCTATGGGGGGTGCCTCCATCATGATCGAACGCATATTCCTCTCCTTAAACTGGAGATCACTCTCGTACCGGTCACGAAAGGACTCATAAGCAGGGCACTCACACAGTACATGCAGTTCATCTTCAACGGCTTGCTCATCACCACAAATGCGACACGTACGGCAACGACGCTCACGCCCCTGTGGCCGGTTGACCTCGAGGTCCCAGCACATTAACCGAAACCGCATGAGGGTTTGGTGCAGGCCCCGCCGCATAACAACATCCGCATGTGCTAGCTACATGCGAGCCCCGTAAACGTACTTGACCAGGGAGCGGCGCAGGGCGGCCTGCAGCACCACACCAGGCAGCAGCACTGCCATCCCAGACCATTCTGCACCGGGCTGTCAGCAGCTGCGTGCGGTTCACCCTTCCCGCCAACGGGTCCAACAGGCTCTAGATGGGTTCAAGGGAAGGGGTTGCTGGGTTGCAGCGGGTTGAAGCGGGTTGGAGCCGGTGGCGACCAAGGTGGCGATTTGGTCGGGGTGGTGGCGAGACCTAGGAACAGCTCTAGGCAACCCTGGTTTTTGGGCTTGTACGATATCACGATTGGGAGCTAATGGCATCATCCCAACAGCGTGTGTCAGAAACAGTGGGCGCGCCATAGACGCCGCATGCGGACTGCATGCGGACGCGCTAAAGCAAACGCGCCGCATGCAAAGCACCATCATGGTCCTACAAGACCCGAACCCGTTGTCAAATCGTCATCAGAACAACATTTTTAGATGTGCATGTGAACAATCGTAGCATAAGTTACAGGAGCAATTTAAGCAAATCGCTTTGCCGCTTTTGCGCTGCCCACAGCCCCTCCTTTTTCGCTAGTAGGACGTAGTAACATGGATTCGTCACTAAAGGCAGTCTTAGGCTCTTACGAGGTAACATTGGCTGACTGCGGGCAGGATGTGGATTGCCCGGGCGGTGCCCGACAGCAACATCAAACATGGCTTCTCATTCGCTTTCGCCGATGTGCTTTCACAGTGGATTGTGCCAAATTTCGCTGGATCCGCTGGAAGGCTCCAGTCTTCCACCTTCGACGTGGGGGGCTACAGCTGGTGGGTGCATCAGTCCCAGCTGCAACGGCAGCCCTATCGGGAACCAGGTCGCCAGGGTGACATTGCTGCTACTGCCCCTGTACCCGTTTCAGTGCGTCGCTCACTCGGGTCTCTCGTCTTTACTTCCACCAGGCGCCTGCTGTTCTTCCCCAAGGGCAACAACACCGCAAACAATGACCATGTGTCGTTCTTCCTGTCCTACGCTGATGCCAACAACCCCCCGCCGGGGAGCCTGCAATGCCCGGGCGTTGCGTTCTCCCTCAGGATTAAGAACGACAGGGGCAGAGAGCTAGACTACGTTCGACGTAAGGAGCTAAGGCCATGTGGGTTGCAGGAGTTCAAGTGGTAACAGAGCAGCAGCCTAAGCGGAAATACCTTTTGCCGTGTTGCAGGTGATGGATGTTCGTTCAGCTCAGAGCGAGTTGACTGGGGTTTCTCGCGGTTCATCGAGCTTGACAAGCTCTCGGCTAACAGCGGCTTCCTAACGGCAGACGGCTCCATTGTGCTGCATGTGGATGTGATGGTGGAGAATCCTAGGCTGCCCAGCAGCAGCACAGACAACCCGAAACGCCCGGACCCTCGACACGCTTGCCTAGCGGACGAGTTCCTGGCCCTGCTTGACGACCCGGACAGCACCTCGGACCTGACCGTCATTGTGGGGGGTGGCAGCGGCAGTGCGGCTGCTGGGGTCAACGCCGACAGCGGCAGCGACGGCAGCGGCGGTTCTGCTAGCACCGGCGAGGCGGCAGCACCCAGCGGCGGCCAGCCCCAGCGCTCCTTCCACGTGCACCGTGCCGTGCTGGCTGCTCGCTGCCCCTTCTTCCGCACCCTCTTCAACGCCGGCATGGCCGACAGCGCCGCACAGGAGCTGCCCCTGCCCGACGCCGACCCGGACGCCTTCGCCGTACTGCTGCGGTACATGTACGGCGGGGAGGTGCCGCACTGCGAGCGTGCCGTACACCGCGCCGCCATACCGCTGTGCGACACGCTGCTGCTGCCCCAGGTCAAGGAGACCCTGGAGAGGCGGCTGGTGGAGACCGCCGGTGCGGAGACGATCATCGGCGACCTGCTGTGGGCTGCTGGGCACGGCCGGGAGGAGGTGTTCGAGCAGCTGGTGGCGGTATACAAGCAGGTGGGTACGCGTGAAACTCAAGGAGGCCTTGCCGGTAACACACACGGTGGCGATGCGGTGTACAAGCGGGTGGGGTATGGGATCTGCCCTTTTCAACTGCTTAAGCGCCAAGGGCAGGCAGCTCAATGACGGCGTGGTAGGGGAGCTGGTGGCGGTGTACAGGTGGGTTGGCGGCGTGGATAAAGCGGGAGGGACGGTATTGTGGGACCAGCCGGTAAGGCACGCAGATCCCTGTCGCAGAAGCTGGTGGGTTTGCAAGGGGGTGGTGGTAGGGCGTGGTGGTGTGGGGTAGTCGGGTTAGTTCAGATTCCCGTGTTCGGGTCAAGTCATGGACGCCAGCAAGAAGTCTGTCAGATGCCCCACCGCCATACACCAGTTGGGTTCTGTTGGAGGTATGAGCAACACATATACCCCAGAGAGATGCGGGGAAGTAGTAGGGCCACGAGGGCCCGGCGCTGTACCCTACCGCGCTCTGTCATGCACACGGCCAGAGCTTTTGACCTAGCATTCGATTAGCACGCCGGGAGCCGCAACACCCTAACGTGCTCTGCCATGCAAGGTGCACAGGTGCCCAAAGTCATGGACACTGTCACAGGACTAGATGAGCGTTGCTACGTGGATGTCACGCGGCAATACGACACAGTTTCGCGTGAGCCAAGCCTTACCCACCGCTTTCCCCAGGTGGCCAAGGACGTGGACCCGGCCCAGGTGGTGGCCATGGCGGCCGCCAACCCGGCGCTGATGCCCCGCCTGCTCATAGGCGTCACACAGCAGGGGCCGGTGCAGCAGCAGGAGGAGGTGCAGCCGCCGGGGAAGGGAGCCAAGGGCAAGGGCGGCCGCAAGCGCGCCAGGGCGTAGGGCTGCAGGACTGGACCCCATGGCGGCCGCAGCGTTTGGGGCTACCATGCGTGCTGTCGTGCACAAGTATGGGCCTGTCCTGGTGGCTATGGCGGCCTCCAGCCCGCATGCGGCAGTAGCAGCAGGGGTGGGGGCGGGGTAGGGAACAAGGCGAGCAGCAGGAGGGGGAGCAGGAGGGGGAGCAGGGTGCGTGTGGGCCCGCGGTGGCAATGGCGGTGGCCGACCGGGAGCTGGTGACACCCCCCACCCCCCGCACAGCAGCAGGATGCGGATGACCAAGGACAAGGGCGGCCGCAAGCGCGCCAGGGGCTAGCTACATACGTATAGGCTGGTCCCGGTGGCCTATGGCTTAAGGGTCCTGATGGGCATGGCAGGAGGCCAGCAGGCAGCTGGCGGTGCGGGTGCGGATGCCAGGGCGTAGGCTGCAGGGCTGGACCTCATGATGGCCTTGGTGGCTGCTGTGCGTGCGGCCGGGAAGTGTCGAAGCAGTACAGCTGCACGCACAGGCTTATGCTCGTCGCAATGGCCAAAAGTCAGCAGGAGCAGCTGGGACAGGGGCAGCCGCTGGGGCAGGGGCAATAGCAGGGGCATGGTGCGTGTGGACCCGCAGTAGCAATGGCGATGGCCCCGTCACACATCAGTAGCAGGCGGGCCAGCAGCAGGAGGGGCAGCAGAAGGACGCACGTTGCCAAGGGCATGGGCGGCAGCAAGCGCGCCAGGGCCTACGGTCGGGGACCAAGGGACACAACGAAACCGCTGCGGCAATTGGTTTGGACCGGCGCTGGCATTGCGTGGAGCGATGCCTCAGCAGCACACAGCTGCACCAACGGAGCGTAGCCTACGCGCCTGTGCTGCTGGCAACGGCGGCCGCCAGCCCGGATACAGCAGTAGCAGCAGGGGGCAGGGGCAGCAGCAGGAGCAGGAGCAGCAGTAGGGTAAGGGGCAGGGGGCGTGCAGACCCGCGATGGCATCACGTGGAAGCTTCGGGGCTCGGGGCTGGAACACGGGGCGGCTTTCAGGAAACTGGGGTCAGGGCTCAGGGACCAAACGTTAGCCCGCGGCTGGCGCTTATCCGGTATACGGCGCAGCGAAGACCGTTGCGGCTTTTGTTATTTGCTTGGCAATAGTATACGAGCAGCAGCCGGTGCAGCAAGTCCAGCAGCAGGGGCAGGGGCATGGCGAGGCGTGCACGGGCAGGGGCGGCCGCAAGCTCGCCAGGGGCTAGGGCTTGAACGCTAGACCACAGACATGTCATGGGCGCTTGGGCTGCCATGTGGGCGGCCGTGCATGTACCGTACGGTCGTTACGGTACAGCTGCACACGAACGGGCCTGTCGTGGTGGCCATGGCGGCCGCCAGCCCGCAGCTGGTGGCACGGGTGCTCATCGGGGTCACGCGGCAGTAGCAGCAGGGGCAGGGAACGGATGGTGACCGCAAGCGCGCCAGAGAGTAGGAGTATGCCCAACGTGCAGGCGGAGCAGCAGGGGCAGGGGCAGGGTACGGGGGGCGACCACAGATATGGCACGTGCATTAAGATTTGGGATTGCTGGCCCGCGGCGGCAATGTGTGGAAGCGTTGGGTTGGTGCGTGGAGAGTTGCCCCACGCACGTGGCAGGTGCATTTGGCATGGGGTGGATGCATTGTGCCTGAACGTTACGGGTTACAAGCAGCATGCGCCGGGCACAGTGTTTTGTTGGCCGTCGCCTAGGGAAAGCGGACAAGTCAGAGCAGGTCGCGTGCATTATTGGACGAGTGTAGGGTGGCAAGCACATACGCCCGTACGTGACTTCGGGCAACTGGCGGTGCTGTGGTGCAATGCCGACGTGTGGATCTGCTGACCAGGAGCTGTCCGTTGGGGACAATGCAGGGTACAACACGCTGGCCGTTACTGGGCCTTTACGCCCGTTTGCATGTGTATGCACGCACATACAAGACGCTGGCGGGCACATCGCGCGGGTTGCGCTGACCGTTCCAGGGCCTTCGACCCCGTGTGCGTTTGGATACCGGTATGCGTGCGGGGATATCAGTGGGTACAGAGCAACGGCATGGCTCATGGTCAATTTCATCAATCTTCATCCATTACTGTAGGGACGGGTCTTCGCTGGCATAGACCAGGGAGACGGTTTGCCACCGTATGCTGGCCCGCAGCGGTGTGCGTGGTATGGAGCAGTATGGAGCTTGGAGTTGGTCCGTGCCCCTTGGGGCAACGCTGTCTGTGTGCGGCAGGTGCGTTGGCACGGTGTGGGCAGCACCAAGCTGCATGACTGCGCTGCTAAGGATCACGGGAGGGTCCTTCCTTTTCTGTGCAGCTTTTGGGATGAAGGTGAACGTAACCAAATGCGAGGGTATGGTGTTTGCATCGCAGGGGCAGCGCGTGCGGACCTTCATGGAGCACCTGGAGAGCTGTCCGTTCAAGTTGTGTGGTAGCCCTGTCCCCATGGTGTCTTCTGCAAGGTACCTAGGCCTTGTGTACGGCCCGGGAGCCCCTTTCGAGTCGTGCCGGGCCCAGCTGAATGACTCTGGGAGGGCTGCCATGTTTGGGCTAATGAACAAGCTTGGTAAGCTACGTATCTGGGGCCCGGATCTGCGCATGCGGCTGTTTGAGGGTCAGGTACGGCCCATCATCTCGTACGGTTGCGAGGTGTGGGGCCCGGAGGTCCTGCATGCATTGGTCCGTGGGCCGAGACGCCGTGACGCAAGCAATACGGAGGCCGGATGGTTTGAAGCGTGCCTAGAAGACCCAGCGGTGAAGCTCCAAGTGATGTTCATGCGTACGACGTGTAGTGCGAAACGTCCGCCTCACCGTTTGTTGTTCGCAGAGCTATCCCAGCTGCCGTTGCATATGTATTGGCTGCAAATGGTTATTGGTTTCTGGAACCGGCTGGTGCGCCAGCCTGAGTCTTTGGCTGCTGCAGTTTTGGTCGAGGAGGTGCGATTGTACCTGGAGGGCTGGAATGCCGGTTGGGTGGGGCTATTGTTTGGCGTACTTGATGCCCTAGGCATTGACGTGTGGGCTGGCGTCCCGTCCCTGTGCCTGGCCATCAGTTCCCTGGCCAGCTGGAGAGGGGCTACGGCCCTCCCGCTGGCGGGTATTTGTACGGCCTTTCGTGAGAAGCTATCTGCAGCGTGGTCCAGTACTAGGCTGGTTGAGAATCCCCGTGATTGTGTATCGGACGGCAGGCAACCTGGTGTGAAAATGTGTAGGTACAAGCATTGGATGGGTGGTGTTGCGCTTGGGGCGGCGGTGGCGTCCTGGCTGCCGCATATCAAGGTTGGCATTCCCACCGCGCAGCATAAGCAGTTGATGCGTTTTAGGCTCTGCTGCTGGCCTCTGGCAGCAAACAGGCTGTGCGCGTCTGTGCCCAGGGAGCAGCGAGTCTGCAGAGTGTGTGGAACAGGGGTCGTTGAGGACGAGCGACATGTCCTGCTCGAGTGCCCTGCTTACGCTGACTTGCGGGTTGCAGCTGAGATTTGTGAAGGTGCCACAATGCGTGATGTTATGATGCAAGGTAATCAGGCAAAGCTAGCTGAGTTACTATCGAAGATTTGGTCGAGACGAAGTCAAATTCTTGGAAATGAGTTTGTCGGCCCTTGAGCCTCCGGCTCGTACATGGGTCGTTGCACTTGCGGAGGGGAAGAACCCTCGCTGTGTAACACTGACTGACTGACTGGGTCCTTCCTGTCCTGGATCAGGCGAGGGCTCCCCCTGGCGGGAATTAGTGACGGATTGCTAGCCCGCGGCGGCATGGTGTGGAGGCCCTCCACACCATGGGCAGGGCTGGCATCTTATTTCACTATATAATCCAGTTTTCAGCTCGCGGAGCGGAAAGTTCTGGAGGGATTTAATTGCAACCGACCAAATTTCTGCCCCCGACTCATGGCTACATAATTGCCGGTTCACTATTTTTGCCACGTGCCGAGGCGCGATTTAATCGGGCCCAGCCGGACCCCTCCCCAACGTGCTGCTCTGCGGCCATGCCCCTTGCCATCAACATGCTCCCGTATTGTCCTCTCGTTCAGCACATGCCTTTCTAGCGCACACCTGGCCGGTGTCGCCGCAAAAGAGCTACGGCGGTAGTAAGTCAAGTACCAGGGAACAGAACATGGGGGCGTTTTGCGTGTGCATGCGAGGATACCGATACGGATACCTGTACACGGCAACAGCTACCGGCAGATTGCGACAGCACTCTGTGAGCACAGCGCCACCGCGTCAGCCTGCTGTCGTGCTGTGGCTCGGAGACAGAGGGCTTTCCCAAAGAGACTGCACTTGTTTCAAACCCCTAGGATGCGTTGCTAGGCCCCAGGTGGGGTACCTGGGTGTACGGTATTGCAAACGGCAAACCTGTACGTCGTTGCCATTGGGGGCCGTCGGTTGGCATCGACGCACGACGTCTGAACGCGCACTTGTGCCGGTTACCGGTACGCTGACTTTCCAGGGCCTTAACCTTAACCCCGTCGCCGTGTGTGTGCATGCAAGGGTACACTGCAACGGCAAGGATACCAGCACCAGACCAGTCAGCCTGCTTTGACTTGGAAACGGACATGGAAACAAGGGCTTCAACAGGTAACCTGCTCATGTTCCAAGCTTCCAACCCCTGTTGGATGTATTACTAGGCCCCCGGTGGTGTACAGTGTCGCAGACAGCATGCCTGCGATTTGTTGAAGACGTAGGCCGCCACCTCGAGAATGTAATCGCCGTCTTTCACTATTTTAGTGGGCAGAAGAGGCAGCTCCCGCTGTCCATACGGTACGCGATGATAGGCCCAGGCACATCAGCACGTGTCAGCGCTGGCCAGCAACCGAGACTGTGCCACCGAAGGACTCAGGGTTCCATGCGGTAACTCCCGTTCGTTCTCTCGTCCGCTACACAGCCCAGCACGTCTTTGGCAGCAGCAGCCGTTTGGGCGGTTGTTCAATACTTACGTGAATGGGAGACCCAATGCGTACCGTACCAGTACGTACGGCTTGCCTGCTGAGATGCAGGCTGCTCCTGCCGCCTCCCTCAGCCAGGAAGAGCCCCTCGCCACCTTGCCCGTGGCGTGAGCGCCCAGGGTGGGCAAGCACGCACGGTGGCCTCGGTGGGCGAGGCAGCGGTCCGCAACTCTTGGCTCAAGGCCGCTTCGCCGTGCAACAGCTGCTGCTGCTGTGGTTTCCACCAGGGGAATCTCCCCTGGTTTCCACTGCTGCTGCTGTTGCAGGTGGGATGGCCTTGCAGCGCCTTCCGTGCAGCCTGGAGCCCCAAAGGGCAGGTCGTGGGCCAAGCAGCCTGCAGCCCCCCCCTTCGCAGTACCACGGTCCTCACCAGGTCCTCACACACCTCCCGTACCTGCACCAGCAGCACTGGGAACCTGCGACCTGGCCGGGTTGCTGGCCGCACAGAAGACCCAGCAAGGCCACCCCACCAGCAGCATAACGGTACGTACGTAGGGATCTGGTTCGTGGTTTCACTAGCACATCAAGAGTGGTGAGAACCCCCTGTCCCTGCAGCCCCCGCACCAGGTTGCAGGACATTGCCCTGCTGCGCGCAACAGCCAGGGCAGTAGTGCACGCAAGCAGGGCGGCACGCGGCAGCCCAGTCAGCCAGCCTTGCGCCCTGCGGTAGGTAGCTGAGCGCAGGTAGCTGAGCGACTGCCTGAGTGCCTGTGGCAGCGTACGATATAGGGAAATTCAATTTGTAGTTGTTCGCACTCATAACAGTATGGAATAAGTCCTCATAAGGTCCGCCACAAAGTCGGCCTGTCCTGAGTCCTTGACTTGAGAGGAAGGCTATCGCAAGCAATAGCCAGTGTCAAACATATCCGCGATGCACTTTCTTGCTTCACCATTCCGGCATTCCGGCATTCCGGCATTCCGGCATGCATTCCGGGATCCAGGGTAACCGACTTGGAGCCCGTGACAGCACCATGTATCCGATGGACTGATCGACTGGTCCACTTGTAATTAAATTTACATTAGAAAACAAGAGGCACTGCTGCTGCAGTCCAGCGCGCATTGTGGGCTGAAACCTGCTGCCAGCGAACGTTGACTGCGAGCACCATGGAGATATCACCAAAGTCGGCTACGGGCTTTTACGAGGTGACATATATCATGCCCAGATGTGGACCCGGAGCATAGAAGCTCCCCAGTTGAGCACCCGAAGGGCAGCAACGCTGCTCCCACTTTTGTTCCCTGCACCCACAGTGGGTTGTGCCAAACTTCTATGCAACTGCGGGGAGGCTCAAGTCTCCCATCTTTGAAGTGGGGGGCTATTGCTGGTGGGTGTTCGTGATCATCCGGTCGCCCTGCTTCCCTGCAACTACTATGCGTCGTTCTCCTTGGCTCAGGCGCTGGTTCCCTTCCCTCATGGGAGCAGGCGCCTGCTGTTCTTCCCTCATGGGAGCACTTCCGCAAGCCTGGACCATGCGTCTCTGTTTCTGCACTGCCCTGAAGCCCACACGTTCCCGCTGGAAAGCCCGCTGTGCCCGGACGTTGCTTTCTCCTTCAAGATCAAGAACAACAAGGACCAAGCCCTAGACCACGTGAAAGGTGAACAGATGAGCATGCTAGACGCTTACAGCCTGACCTCCACGATCGTTGCCGTACCAAGGGCTCCCAGCAAACACTCCGAGCAAGTGGAATGGGGCCTGACCTCCACATGTGTTGCGGTTTGCCCGTATTACAGATTCCCAGCAAACTCTCAATTCCAAACAAGTGGACTGGGGATTCTGGCAGCTCATTGAGCGGAGCAAGCTGACAGCGGACAGTGGCTTCTTGACGCCAGACGGCTCTGTGATTCTGCAGCTGGAACTGGAGGTCAAGAACCCCAGGCTTTCCACCATCTTGTACAGCGACCTGAATAGCACAGGCCTTGGGGCCGAGTTCCTGTCCCTGCTCGATGACTCGGAAGGCACCTCGGACCTCACCGTCATCGTGGGGCCCGGCAACGGCAGTGCGGCTGGGGGCAGTGCCAGCGGCAGCGACAGCAGGGGTGGTAGTGGTGACGATGAGGCCACGTCCATGACACCCGGCAGCGGCCAGCCCCAGCGGTCCTTCCGCGTGCACCGTGCCTTCCGCGTGCACCGTGCCGTGCTGGCTGCTCGCTGCCCCTTCTTCCGCACCCTCTTCAACGCCGGCATGGCCGACAGCGCCGCGGCGGAGCTGCCCCTGCCCGACGCCGACCCGGACGCCTTCGCCGTACTGCTGCGGTATTTGTACGGCGGGGAGGTGCCGTACTGCGAGCGTGCCGTACACCGCGCCGCTATTGTGTTGTGCGACAAGCTGCTGCTGCCCAAGGTCAAGGAGGCGCTGAGAGGCGGCTAGTGGACGGCGCTGACGCCAGCACTATCTTTGTGGACCTGCTGTGGGCATCTCAAGCTGGTCAGGAGTGTGTGCTGGAGGAGCTGGTGGCGGTGTACAAGCGGGTGGGTGGTGCGCGCGTGAACGAAAAGTTGCTGCCGCCAGTTCGCGTGGCTTATGGTGAGCGCCTGGCTAGCATGAAGGGCACGGAGAACAACAGCGCGCCACTGTGTGCTACACAGGGTACCTCCGATGCTGCTGCAGCAGTGGGCCGGCAGCAGTGCCGCCCACATCTCTGGTCCTATCCAAACCTGCTGCACTTCCCGCACGCTGTTCTGTTCCAGCTCAAGGTGTGGACTCTGTGACATTGCAGAGCCAAGCAATTGAAGCCGTGTCCTGCGCGTCGTACTCCCCATGGGACTTTCATACCTTGGAAGACAGCACCCGCAATCATTGAACACTCCACCGTCCTTCCCTCCCCGGGTGGCCAAGGACGTGGACCCGGCCCAGGTGATGGCCATGGCGGTTGCTAACCCACAGCTAACCCACAGTTGGTTGGCACCTCTCTTACCCCTTTTTGTTCCCATTCCCCAGGTGGCCAAGGACGTGGACCCGGCCCAGGTGATGGCCATGGCGACCACCTGGCCGCAGCTGGTGGGACGCCTGCTCATCGGGGTGACGCAGCAGGAGCAGCAGGGGCAGGAGGCAGGGGGCGGCCGCAAGCGCGCCAGGGAGTAGGGCTGACCTCAGGGGCAGCAGCAGGGCGGCGACAAGCGAGCGGGGGCCTACGGCCAGAGACCAAGGGATACGGCGATGCGTTGGCTTGGACCCGCATTGGCATGACATGGTGGCCTCAGCAGTGCACAGCTGCACCAACGGCGCGCGTCCTGTGCACCTGTGCTGCTGGCAGCGGCGGCCGCCAGCCCAGATCCAGTAGTAGCAGACGGGGCAGGGGCAGGGGCAGCAGCAGGGACAGGGGTAGGGGGCGAGCAAGACCCGCGCTGGCATCACGTGGAGGCTTCAGGGCTTGGGGCTAGCACGCGCGGCGGCTTTCAGGAGACTGGGATCAGGGTTCACAGGCCAAACGTTAGCCCGCGGCGGGCGCTCACCGGGGTCACACAGGAGCAGGAGCAGCAGCCGGAGCAGCAAGTCCGGCCTCAGGGGCAGGGGCATGGTGCGGGGTGCAACGGCGGCCGAAAGCGCACCAGGGCCTTGGGCTGGAGGGCTTGGCCTCATGGCTACCCTGGCGCTTGAAGGGGGGCCTTGGAGCAGCCATTGTGGGCAGCCCTGCATGTACGACCGTCTCAGTGCAGCTGCTCGGTTGGCCCTGCCCTGGTGACAGTGGCGGCCGCCACCCCTCTACTGGTGGCGTGCCTTCTCATCGCCGGTCACACGGCAATGGCAGCAGGGGCAGGGCACGGGTGGTGACCGCAAGGGGAGGTGCAGGCGCGCCAGGGAGCAGGGCTGTCCCCGTGGCGCAGCTGCAGGAGCAGGGGCGGAGAAAGGGCCGGGTCAGCAGCCGGGGCAGGCGCAGCAGCAGGGGCAGGCGCAGCAGCAGGAGCAGCAGCAGGGGCAGGGGCACGGTACGGGGGGCGGCCACAAGGATGGCGCGTGCAGTAGGACCTCGGATTGCTGGCCCGCGGCGGTAGTGTGTGGTGGTGCGGTTGGGTGGCAAGTATCCGCGTGCGTGGCAGGTGCATTTGGCACGGCGTGGATGCACAGTGCCTGAACGTTACGGGTTACACGCAACAGGGGACGGGTGGGCACAGTGTTTCGTTGCCCGTCGCCTGGTAAGATCAGGGGGAGCGGACAAGTCAGAGCAAGCAGCGCGCATTGCTGGGAGGGTGTAGGGTGCAGTGGGGCCTTGCATAGCGGGCAACGCTGTCTCTGTGCGGCAGGTGCATTGGCGCGGCGTGGACGCACCACGCCTGAACGCGCACTCTGTGCGGGTTATGCTGATGTTTCGGGGCCTTACACTGAGCTAACCGCTTGTGCACGTATTTTGGAGGTACGGATACCGGTACACTGCAACAGCAAGGTCAGCCTGTTAAACAGAGGGCTTGTAAACAGAGGGTTTTACCTAAAATCCTGCTCATGCTCCAGGGGCTCGGAGCAACCGCCTTGTCGTTGATCTGGTGGAGAAGAGGCAGCAGCTCGAGCTGTCCATACAGCATGTTACAAAACGAGTCAACGACCAGCTCAAACACGGCGTGCACGTCAGCACGTGTCAGCCTGGCCTGCAAATGAGGCCGCGCAAGGCCCAACCGTTGACACTGAGGGAACCGCGACAGGGGTGCTGCGTGTGCTCTGTGGGTGCGTCTTGTGGAGAAGCTATGTGGGGGCGGGACCAGGCTGTGGTAGGGTGAACTTGAGGCCCGCGCGTCGTGGCCTGTACCTCATGGAGCTTGTCGCTCCTTTCCGTACAGCGAGAGGGGTGGTAAACCCCGTGTCCCTAATGGCCGGGACCAGCTCTGTGTTTCGAGCGGGATGGGGCTGGGCTCTGGAAGGGGACCAAAACTGTAAAACCATATATATACCAAGGGAGTGAGGGCTTCATGAGGCAACTCCCGTTCCTCCGTTCCTTACACAGCTCAGCACCCCTTGGCGGCAGCAGCCGTTTGAGCGGTTTTGCACGTACAGGGCAGGGGAGACCCGTGCAGGGGAGACACCCGTGTGCGTGCGGCCGTGCTTGCTGAGATGCAGACTGCCGCTGCAGCAGCCTGAGCCAGCACGGTGGCAGAGGTGAGCAAGCATGGTGGGAGAGGCAGCGGTCCGCAACGCTTGGCTTGGGGCGGGGCCGTCGCCGCCACCGCCACCGCCACCGCTGCTGCTGTTCGCCGCCACCGCTGCTGCTAATCTCTCCCCTGCGGCTAAGGCTGCGGTAGGGGCGGCTACAAGGCGCCGTCCGCACGGCCTGCGGCCTGCATACAGCCCCGCCAGGTCGTAGCGCTGCTGCTATTGCAGCAGATTGCAGGTGGGCGGTACAAGGGGTAATCGTGCCGTGCCTCACCGGTAGACCAGGGCAGGTAGGGTGGCCCGCTGCCCACGCATCAGGCGTCAGTGCGCCGATGCTCGTCCCCACCTGAGCAATTATGCCTTGATATACGCCCTGTACCAACATCCCTACACGGCGTCCTACTACACCACTGCACGCGGCAGTGGAGGCTGCTGCATTCGCCGGGCAGCGACATCACCAGCCGAGCGCCCATGCCGTCCCAGACCTAGTCCCCTGGCTGGGGCCAGCTGATCCCAGCCAGGGGAGCTCCCTGGGTCCCTGCGCCCGATTCGGTTGCCCGCCAACGACCCGGTTTGTAAGACTCCATCGGTACTCGCGTGATCGCAGGTGCAAAAGTAATACAGAAAGCATAACTGTTCAACCGCAGCGCTCGTTTTGCACCTGCCGTCTACTCCTTCCTGTAAAATCAGCGACATGGATATGGCACCAAAGCCAGTCTCAGGTTGTTACGAGGTAACATACGCCATGATGGAGACGTTGCAATGTGCGCGGACGAGGTGAAGCAACATCCAAGGTCCTCGCTCCCGCCACGTTGCCAACTGCCACCTCCCTCCACAGTGGGTTGTGCCAAATTTCGCTGAAGCCGATGGAAGCCTCACTTCCCCTACCTTCGAAGTGGGGGGTTACACATGGTGGGTACTCGTTATCGCTGCCAGCTCCGATCTCGCGGCACTGGGCAGGCGTAAGGTCGCCGGCGTGCCCGCCTTGCAAGGGGCTCCGTGCTTTCACGTTACCGGTGCGTCATTCATCCCCGGCTGTCCCCGCTACCCCTCCATCAGGTGCCTCACACTCTTCCCCAAAGGCGACGTCGATGCATCCAAAGTCTATGTGTCCTTCTTCCTGTTCTACTGTGACGCCCACAAATGCCCGCCGGAGAGCCTGTACTGCCCGGGCGCTGCCTTTTCCCTCAAGATCAAGAGCAACAAGGGCAGCGCGCTAGACCACGTAAAACGTAAGGATTCACATGGCCACGTGTGTTGCAGAGGTTCTCAGACGGCGGCCCTTTCTCTCTTCTCACACCCACAGCTGCACGTGCACACCTGTTGCGCTCGCCCCCGGCATCACAGGTGCCCCTTCAACACCCACTCCTGCTCTCCTGCACGTGCGTGGTGCAACACACCTCGCTGTTGCTTGTGCTCTAGCCCCCAGCGGAACAGCTGCCGCTCCAACGCCGCCTGGTCTTTATAAGAGACCCGAATCCCGATCGCAAGTACCGTTGGCATTTGTCTTACATTCCAGGTGGTGTGGCCACACGATCCTTACTGGTCCCGATCACACCTATCAGGTACCACGACACCCGTTTTCCCGTATCGCAGGTGAAGGCTGTACGTTCAGCTCGGACGGAGTCGACTGGGGCTTTTCGGACTTCATCGAGCGGAGCAAGGTCACGGCTAATGACAGCGGCTTCCTAGCTGCAGACGGCTCGATTGTGTTGCGTGTGGATCTAATGGTGGAGAACCCCAGGCGGCCTGTGGCCAAGCTGCCGCCCGGCAGCCTGCTGCGCCACCCAGGCCCCGCCCCCCCGGGCCTAGCAGCCGACCTCCTGGCCCTGCTGGAGGACCCGGGGCCACGTCGGACCTCACCGTCATCGTGGGGCCGGGCAACGGCAGTGCGGCTGGGGGCAGTGCAGGCGGCGGTGCAGGTGGTAGCGGCGGCCAGCCCCAGCGCCCCTTCCACGTGCACCGTGCCGTGCTGGCTGCCCGCTGCCCCTTCTTCCGCACCCTCTTCAACGCCGGCATGGCCGACAGCGCCGCGCGGGAGCTGCCCCTGCCCGACGCCGACCCGGACGCCTTCGCCGTACTGCTGCGATACATGTACGGCGGGGAGGTGCCGCACTGCGAGCGTGCCGTACACCGCGCTGCCGTAACGCTGTGCGATACGCTGCTGCTGGTGAAGGAGGCGCTGGAGAGGCGGCTGGTGGAGGATGCTGACGCGGACACCATTACCGCTGACCTGCTGTGGGCTGCTGGGCATGGCCGGGAGCATGTGCTGGAGGAGCTGGTGGCGGTGTACAAGCGGGTGGGTGGTGTAGGGAGGGTTTCGGAAAGGTCTTGCGGGTAACGGGTGGGGCGTGGGATGGTCTTGCCCTCTGTTGGACTGTTAAGCGTACTAATGGAATTTTGAACAGTTAAAGCGTCAAAGGCAGGCAGCGCAGGAACGGTCAAACGCCTCACCGCCCCATCCAGGTTTAAGCCCACTTTCATCAACACACTCTGTTGTGCATCACAAGTGCAGCGCATGACTGGCGTTCACTTCGCAAGCGGGCGTTCAAATTAAGAACGTTGCGCCGCATCCTGCCCAACAACGGCGGCGGCCATGCTCCGCGGAATCTGCAGCCAGCTCTTTGCACGTAACACCCTGCGGTGAATGTGGACATTTAGAAAGGGCTGCGCTACGCTGAGCAAATGTCTTGCGGTAACGAGTGAGGTCTGCCTTTGTGACGGCAGGGTAACAGCTGTCATGTTTCCAACATCAACAGGTGGGCAAGGACGTGGACCCGGCCCAGGTGGTGGCCATGGCAGCGGCTAACCCGCCGCTGGTGGCGCGGGTGCTCATCGGAATGGCAGTGTAGTAGCAGCAGGGACAGGGCATGAGCGAATGGAAGCACGCCAGAGTGTAGGCCCGGAAAGCTGAACCCTTGCCCGGGGTGCTGGGCGCAGGAGCAGGGGCGCGAGCAGGAGCCGAAGCAGGGAGCGCCAGCGAGCCCACGGTTGGCGGCGTGGCGGTTCATATGGGTGATTCAGCAAAAGCAGCTGGGACACGGCGCAATTGGCGACCACACGCGCGTCAGGGAGCAGGGCTGAAGCCCATCACGCAGTTGCGGAAGGGGCAGGAAGGCAGAAGCAGGAGCGGGGGCAGGAGCAGGGGCGCCAGGGAGAAGGGTTTGGGGTCCAGGAGCGGGGGCAGATTCGCAGTGGGCAGGGGCGACCGCAAGCGCACCATGGAACAGGGCTGAAGCCCATCGCGCAGGTGCGGCAGGGGCAGGAGCAGGAGCAGCAGCAGGGTGAGGGCGCGCCAGGGAGTACAGCTGGACCCCATGCGCCCATTGCTTCAGCGGCAGGAGAAGGGGCAGCAGGGGCAGCAGCAAGGGCCGGGTGGAGGGCTGGAGGCGACGTCGCCCACAAGTGCGCCTACGAGTAGGGCTGAAGCCCATCTCACAGGCACAGCAGGGCAGCACGCGTAGGGTGCAGGGGCGACTGCAAGCGCGCCATGGAGCAGGGGCAGGGTGTGGAGGGCGAGCGCAAGGGTGCCAGGGAGTGCCGGTACGGATCAAACACATCCGCTCACGGCGCGTGGCAGGGGCAGCAGCAGGAGCGGCACGGGCAGAAAGCGGAGGGCGGCCGCATGCTTGCCATGGGCAGGAGCTGGGGCAGGGAGCAGGGGCGGGAGTTGGCAGGTGGGGGCGGCGACGGCAAGAGCGCCAGGGAGTGGGGCTGAGGTGCATGGTCAGGGGCCGGGTGCCGGGAACAAGAAGCAGCCACCGCGCAGGGGAGCAAGGCTGAAGCCCATCGTGCAGGTGCTGCAGGGGCAGGAGCAGCAGGAGGGCGAAGGCGCGCCAGGGAGGACAGCTGAACCCCATGCGCCCATCGCTGCAGTGGCGGCGGCAGGAGCAGCAGCAGGGGCAGCAGCAGGGGCCGGGTGGGGCGACCACAAGTGTGCCAGGGAGTAGGGCTGGAGCCCATCCCGCAGGACGGCAGACGGGGGAGCAGAAGCAGCAGGAGCAGGGGCTTGGGCAGAGGCGGCACAAGGGCACGTGCGGCAGCAGGCATGCCAAGGGCAGCAGCAGGGGGAGCAGCAGGAGCAGGGGCGCGGGCGACCGCAGGCAGGCACGCCAGGGACAGGTAGCCCCACGGGCTGGCGGCACGGGTGCTCCTCAAAACCACACAGCAGGGTCACGCAGGAGGTATCGGTGGGCAGCAGGAGCGGCAGGACCAGGAGGCCCATAAGCTGGCAGCATGGGTGCTCGCTGGGACACACAGCAGCAGCAACAGCAGGGCCAGCAGGAGCAACAGGGACAGGGCACGGCCGAACGCCAGCACGCAACGGAGTAGGGCTGAAGTTCATCAAAAAGAGCGGCAAGCATCAGGAGCAGCAGGGGTACGGGTAGGAGGGGCAGGAGCAGGGGCAGGGGCAGCTGGTGTGGCAGGTGTGGCAGGGGCAGGGTGCCGAGGACGAGCGCAAGCGTGCTGGGGAGTACCGGTATGGATTAACCACACCCGCCTACTGCGCGTGGCAGGGGCAGCAGCAGGAGCGGCAGGGGTACGCGTAAAGCGCGAAAAAAGCGTGTGAGGCGTCAGGGCAGCATGGAAACGCAGGGGTACAAGGCGGATGGCAGCCGCATGCGTGCCAGGGGCAGGAGCAGGGGCAGCAGGCGGGCGCGGCGACAGAGGAGAACACCTAGGAGTGGGGCTGGAGAGCTCAACCCATTTCGGCCTGGGCCAGAGACACGTGCAGCAATGTATGTCGTTGGGCCACTGCTGGTGAGGGTGGGCTTGTGGCGGCGGCGGTGCAGGCAGCACTTGGCTGCATACCGTAGTAGCACAAATTTAATTTACATCCCCGGCAAGAGGCCATTAATTTGCGTTTTTGACAAGGTCCCCAGCTATTAATTTGCCGTTTTGACAGGCCCGTGTAGGCCCACAAACCAGCGCCCGTAGGGCCCCTGAGAAGGGCCAAGGCACGCAGGACCAGCAGGAACAGATCATATAAGGCCTTGGCAAGCATGCGCAACACCGGCAGAGGGTCTAGGCGAGCTTTCTGGGCCTTTCCTAGCGCCACCTAGGGAGCCGACAATTAATTGCACTTTTTCACAGACCCGCAGACAATTAATTTGTTCTATTGACAAGGCCCCCCGTGCCACTACGGTAACTGTAGTAACTGCGCTGGCGGGGCAGGGCCGGGATCAGGGGAGCAGCTGCCCTGGCCGGGGACGGGGGAGGCTTTCCCCTGGCACGAAGCAGGGGAGGGATGCTGGCCCGCGGCAGGCAGCGGCATGGCGCGGGAGCGTGGGGTTAGGCGGCAGCCGACGGCAGGTGCATTTGGCACAACACGGGTACTCACCGTGTGAACGGTACGGGCCACAAGCAACAGGGGCCGGGTGGGTGTAGGAGGTAGGACCTCAGAGCTAGAGCAGAGAGGGGAGAGAGGGGAGCGACAAGCACGACTCAGGTAGCTGCTAGGACGTCTATGCATCCACAGCCCGCTACCGTGTTGATCGGTACTGTATTCGTGTATTGGCGACCCGCCCTACGCCCGTGCCGAGACGAGCACTGCCGTACAGGTAGATCCCAGCATGGCTCTTGGTGTCCAAGTGTCTAAGCACTTCGGCTTCTTATACGGAAGGAAGCTCCGTAGCTTGCATTACCGGTACAGCATTGGTAAGTAGTATAAGGAATACAATAGCTTTATGGCGCATAGCCCTGTGACAGTGGGCAATCCGGTGCTTTCGCCTGACGATGCTGATGACAGCAGGGGCCAAGTCATGTGCGATATCACTTTGTGCGTGACAGAGCCGCCGCTGGTGAGGTGCAGTTTGCATATTGCCCCACGGAGAACATGCTAGCGGACGTGCTGACGAAGCCCCTGCCTGAGGAGCAGTTCATGGCGTGGCGTTTGATGATGGGTGTACGGTGACTTATGACGCAGACTGACACGCAGAGTGTTCTGTCCGCGGGGGCGTGTTGAGAAGTGACACGAAGACTTGAGATACGTCCAGACCACTCTGGGTCAGTCTGGTCTGGAACGCTCTAGACGGTTGTGGTTCGTTCGGTACGGCACGAACCTTGTCTATAAATAGGTGTCAACGTCATGTGATGACATAAGAAGATGATAAGACGCAATATAGTACAAAAGCACAAACTAAACGCTGTTTCTCTGGCTAACTTGCTACCTCACGACTAGGCGCGAACGCGATATCCTGGTCTTGGGAAGCCGTGTAACGACACGTGTGAAGACATTGCCGCTCCCTTCTCAATAGGAAGGCAGTGCATGCACGTACGCACGCATGCGAGAGCTCAGGGGCAGCGCAGCAGCGCCATAGTGGCAGGCCGTGGTGTCGCAGGCTTCACGCCGGGCAGTTGCGTGCATGTGGGCGCATCTGCGGGCCTTTGCGAGTTTAGGCGTGCCACGTACGGGGTGGGATGAGGTTGGTGCAGACCACCCCTGGCTTCGGGTGACGGACGGCCGCCTACTTTGCACATGGCCGGAGGCTCCTAACACATTCTAAAGCTAGGGCGGACACGGCCCAGGAACTAGCACACGTAATGTGCGAACGGTACCCTGCCTTGCTTGTTTGCCTGCCGGGTGTGGAGGGTTGCTTCTGTGCGGGGGGCGGCTATAGGGCAAGTGGGGCCTTCGTTCGTGGGAGGCCCATGGGTTTTCGATGGGGAGGGAGCGAAAGCAGCATGCGGGGGGCCAACATTGGCTGATTCCCCCGTACAGCTGCCTCGTATCTGGCTTCCCCTGGGCAGAAGGCTGGTTGGGAACTGCGATAGAGGTGCTGCTTGTGTCCTGTGGGTGCGCTTCGACGTGAAGCTATGTGGGGGCGGGACCACGCTCGGCTGTGGTAGCGCAAATTTGAGGCCCGCTCGTTGTGGCCTGGAGTTCATGGAGTTGATGGCTCCTTTCCGTACAGTGAGAGGGGTGGCAAATCCCGTGTCCCTAATGGCCGGGACCAGCTCTGTGTCCGAAGGGGGATGGGGCTGGGCTCTGGAAGGGGACCAACACTCTAAACCGATACATACAGTTTGGCGCACACCCCAGCCAACACTACTACCAGCAGCAGCAACCCCCTTCCTGACTGCACAGCGAGAGGGATGCAGGATTCCCCATCGCACCATCCCAGCAGCCTGGACCAGCGTGGAGCGTGCGTGTTGGACGATGTTTGCCCTTGGAGCCGGGGACCAAAGGCCGTGTGCGTATGCGTATACGTACCGTGCATAGCGTTCCAGCACCCTCCACCCTGGTCCTCGCCATAACCTGCAAACGTGCCCCGTCCCACACACCCGCTTGTCCCCACCCAGATGCTTCCCTGACGAAGCTTTGCCAGGGGTGAGCTCCCAAAGGGCCCAGCGGCCAGGTCCTTGGCCCAAGGGCTGGCTTCTCATTTAATTTTCACTATAGAAATTTGGAGGGATTTAATTGCAACCGACCAAATTTCTGCCCCCGACTCATGGCTAAATAATTGCCGGTTCACTATTTATGCCACATGCCGAGGCGCGAGTTAGCCGGGCTGAGCTGGACCCCTCCCCCACGCGCTGCTCTGCGGCCATGCCCCCTTGCCGTCAACATGCGCCCGTGTTCTCCTCTCGTTCAGCACATGCCTTCCTATCGCACACCTGGCCGGTGTCGCCGCAAAAGGCCTACGGCGGCAGTAAGTCAAGTACAAGGGAACAGAGCATGGGGCGTTTCCGCAGCCATGCAACGGGATACCGTAGGCGAGGAGTGCATTTTGGGGGCAGGATGCCCGTACAGCGCAGGCGGCGGTGGCAGAAAATTATTTCCCAGAGTGGCACCCGGGTGCAAATAATTCCGGGTTCACTAAAGACACGGCCCCGAGGGCCCGGCATTAAATTAGATCCGACGTATGGGCTTGGCGGAAGATGCCAGCCCTGGGTCCTTGCTGCCAAAAGCGTCAAACCAAAGTCGCAGGGCAGTGGAAGCAATTCAGCAAGTACGGAGCCTCGACAGGGCAATGTGCCTCCAGGTACCAGGAGGTCAAGGGAACTGCTCACGCATAGGGAAACATAGGGAACGACCAGACCTGGGGCGATCCCTGCTGCATATACGCCAGGCAGGTACCAAAGCGGGAGACCGGAGATATGGTAACCGTAGTGCTCCTTCATTACCGGGCTGCCCATGCGTGCGTGTCTGCAGTCAACAACAGCACTGCACTGGCCCCCCTCTCACCCAGGCCCCAAACTGCCTCAGGCCAGGCACCAGGCACCCGGGCAAGGCAAGACTCCGCTTCATCTCCTCAGGCCATGCGTACGCGCTGCACACGTGTACTTACCCAACCCGCCCTGTGCCACCCACCCACCCACCCACCCACCCACCCACCCACCCAAGGCCATCCCAGCCCTGATTGATTCCAGCTGCTTATGACACCTGGCCAGCACACTACTTGCAAGGCCCTGACCAGGCCAGGCCCCTGCTATCTATGGACGCTACAGGCCCACAATGCCCCGGTACCCTGTGCCCACAGACTTAAGCAACCATCCAACCCCTGGTCACCCTGCTGCAGCTTGTGTCACCCTGGTTACCCAGGCTCCTCCACAAAAGTCTGTCTGCCATGAGCCACCCCAGCCTACATGACCCCTGTGATATCCATCCCCTCCCCAACATGTGGTCCCCTCGCCCTGGTCGCTGTAGGGAGGTAGTGCACCTTCCCAGCCTCCAACTGCCCTGTGCAACCCTGCCCCCCGTTGGCAGCGTACCTTGCGGACAGGGGAACAGGCAGAAAAGCAGGCTGTCACCCTGTGACACCTTGTTCCCGTCACGCTGTGCCGCAACCCTCTGGGAGCCCTGCCGTAAGGGCACTGAGCTGTGGGCGTGGCCATCCCACCCGTGTACCGACCTCCTTTTACCCTTGCATCACGCTGAGGAACGCAACAATGCATGTGCACCAAGGGTGATAGAAAGCGAGCGTCAGTCAGTCGACTGCCGCATGGCCCCGAAGAAGTGCCGCAGAGGACAGCGCTTTGAGTTGTCGACCTATGACGGGTTGAACATAGCTGCTCTACTGCTTGTGTGCGCGGGCTGGCGCTGTGGCTGTGGTCGCGGGCACAAAGTCACTGCGATGGTCTCGCGAGCAGGCTGCGTTGCGGCGCTCAGGCACGTATAGCTATCCGCATGGGCCCTGGAATGTGTGTGTGGCCAGTCAGGGGTGATTTTGATGTCGCGGTTTCAATTTCCAAATTCCTGATGGGCGAATTCCTGATGGGCGATTCCGACTTTCCGATTCGCGATTTGCAGTGACCGGAGACTATTGCCTGATAAAGGAGCGTTTTGAAGACGTTTCTTTGGCCTTCACTACATCTCCCAGACATTAGCTGGACTTTGTATAGCTTGCAAATAACTTGTCTCGAGCTCGCGGCGATGGCCGAACAGCCTGTTTCTTGGGTAGCCGCACTGGACGACCTTCATGGCTTGTCAAGTATAGAAAAGGGCACGGCGCGCTGCATTTTGGAAACGAAGTATAAGGAGTCGGCCTCGCAGCTCGTCTCCGGGCCACCAGACGTGGCTGCCGCGGCCATTAAGCAGGTGCTTCGCCAAGAAGGTCAGTGCGCAGATGATTGCGGCTGCGCTGCTTAGTGCTTGCGGCTGCCGGTTCCAGGACAATGGCATAGCTGCGGTGTGTCCACGTTGCCCCGCAACTAAGTCTGCCAAGAGCCGGTGAGGTGAGGCTCACCTCCAGCCCGCCGTGCTGTTTACATTGCCTGCGGCTTCCATGACGTGTCAGCGTCCGTTGATTCCCCTACCAATGGCTGTGGACCAATGCACTCCTGGACCGGGCCTTCCACGGCCACTCACCTTGTGCCCTTGGCCCCTCCCTCCACTCTGTGCCCAGGTGGCTTAAGAGGGCAGGTTTTTCACGTGTGTATCCATGGCTGCTCACACTGTGCTCCACTACGCCTGCCCAACAGGCGCGCTGGTGCTGGACGTGGCGCGCCAACGCAATGAGCCCTTGCGTGCGTGGGGTATGGGGCATGTGTGTTTGGAGGGCTGGGTTGGGAAGTCGGTTGTGGGCGTTGATCAGCACAGTGAGCTTCCAACAGGGTACGGGGCACCTACTGGGGGAGGGGGGAGGTGTTGTTTGGCAGTGGATGCTACAACTGGTTTCTTTTCTGACCTGTGCATGATAGTGTAAAGAGCGTGTGGCACGTTGGCCTGCTGCATGCACACTGACATGCGTGTACGGGCTCGCACGTAGGTATCCTGCCTGTGAGCGTTTTAACACACCACAAGTTTACGCAACCACCGCCTCTGCCTCTTCAGAATACGACCAGAAGGCAACAAGCATGATAGGGGCTCTGCGCAGCATGCAGGAGCTGCCAGTGCGTGGCGCGGTGCTGAGTCTGGGCCCCGGCGCCTCCTTCCTTTTCCACCGGGCGCAAAACTCCCTCTTCGTCCGCGGTTGCTATCCACTGCTGTTTGGCGCTCTTATAAGCGAGCCCACGCCCCGCTTGCACGTCGGTAGGTGGCCTGCGCTTTCCCTTGTTGTACAGGGGAGGGCAGTCCATGGCCCACGTTAGAGGGGACCACCCGCGATGGACTTGGACACAGTGCTTGTCGCACTCTTATGTGTTGGGTGCTCAGCTGCGCCAGTGCCCACGGTGCAGACCATGTGGAAATACCAACACGTACGCACAACGGCGTTTTGAAGGCATGTCCCGGGCACACCCAAGCTTGCTGGCGGCTCAGTTGTGTACCTTGAACCCTAAACCCTGTTCTTGGTGCTTAGCACGTGGAAAGAGCGGCTCTCCAGCCTCTGACCTCCACGCACCCTTCACCCCCCGCTCAGCTCACTGCTCCTTTACGTGTCCACCCCTCATGCCCACCCCTCTTGCAGTCACCGGGACCCCCGGCGTCGGGAAGTCCTGGTTCTTCTACTACCTGCTGGCGCGGCTCGTGAAGCTCAGGGATCCACCGCCCCACATTGTGTGGGAGCACCTGACAGAGCCGGGCATGGTGGTGAGTTTTGTGCTCGGAGTCTTTCGCAGTCCTAGGCTAGGCTAGGCGATACGAGCTCACCAGGCCCGTGTTCAGCCACACCATCGCGGTCCTTCAAAAGCAGCAGTCGCAAAATACCTTTGTGTCTTACCTGAGGGGGCAATGTTCTTTGGCGGGTGGCGCTTGCGCTGCTCCTCTCGGACCGTTTCGCAGTGGTGCTACACGCACGAGACGGGCACAGTGGTGTCTGGGCGGCGAGAGAGCTTTCGTGACGAGCTTGATATCCCCGCCACCTGGTACATCACCGACGGTGTATCGCCCCGGCTCAACTGCGAGGCGTGGACGGTGCTGCTGACATCGCCCAATGTTGAGAAGATCAAGGTGCGATGGCGTGGGCAGCCATATGGTGTGTAATGGAGGCGTGGGGGCAGCGTGCGACATGGAGCGGGTGGTGCTCAGTCACTCCAATGGCACGCTACCCACGATGCTACACCATGCCCGGCACGGGCTAGTCCTTTCCAATCCACGTTTTCCCCAACCTGCTGGGAACTGCGTACGCGAGGGGTAGCCCTGTGCACGCACATGCGTGGGCAACACCCTCTCGAGCATTCAGTGCTGCGTTAAAGCACGTGCAACACTTCTGAGCTCTGGCTGTGTCCTCGTAGGAGATGCGCAAGGAGCAAGCGGAGATTTGGTACATGCCGCTATGGGATCTGGACGAGCTGCTCGCGTGCAGGAGGTATGGAGAGTCATGGGCAGTCACCACCAGCCGGAAATTTTGTAGGCTCGCATTAGTACGGGTGTGGGGTTTGAGGTGCACTGCGCTTGTACCGGTCCCAGCAGTGCTGGCAGCCAGCCCCGTCAGGCCAGTAGCAGGGGTACAGATGGCTGACTGGCGTGCAAACGTCAGGTTTTGGAAGCATGCTAGGTAAGTTCATGTACCTGAGACGCATGCCTGTGCCCAACCTGCAGCCTGCTGTACCGCACCGTGAACGAGGCCCGTGTCACGGACCTGTTCCTGCACTATGGCGGGGTCGCGAGGTCTGTGCTGCAAAAACCAAGAGAGCACCCCACGAAAGACCTGGGCGAGCTGCTGGTGGAGCTGCGCAAGGTGGTGGCCAGCTGCAACACGGAGCAGGTGGGTGGTGCAATAGGCCGAGCGTGGCATTCGTCCTCATTGGCTCCTGGCCATTGCCCATGGGCTGTGGGGTCTGGTCCCTCTCTCCTGGGCCCTCTCTCCGGTCGTTGGGCAGCCTGGCCAGGTTTTGCATTTCGTCTGGTTTTGCCAACAGGTGCGCGAAGCGGTTGGCGACATTGACTCGGGGAAGGAGGCCAGCCACAGGCTGCTTCATATCGTGGTCAACAAGGCAACGTTCAGGCTGGAGCACCTGGTGTTCGCCAGCCAGTGGGTTGCGGACCTGTTTGCGAAGGCGGCGGTGCGCAAGGAGCTGCAGGTAGGCCAGCAATACCCACGTGCTGTACCGGTATTTCGCCTGCTGCTAGACTTGGAGCCGTAGATTGGCGCACCGCGGGCAACTTCCACTGTTCCGTGCTTTCGTGACTGCAGGGTTTAATCAGCCTTCTGACCTCAACGACGGGGGCGCTCAAGGGCATGCTCTACGAAGCCATTATGCATGCCGTGATGCTCAAGGTGTGGACAGGGTGTTGCGCATGTGTTGGGCCTGGCGTGCTGACGTGGTTTGAGTTGCAGGTGTCACTTGCTGTTTACCTTACCGGCTGTTTGCACCCAACCAACGCACATGTCGCAGGGCGGCCGCTTCACCGCTGTGCCGGTGGACCACTCGTTCCAGCGAGGTGTGGAGCAGGGGTGGAGTTCGACCGCTGCAAGGACCACGATTACTTCCAGGTATGTTATGTGTATGGCGGGGTCAGTCGGTCGGTCGGGGAGAACTACGGTTTAACTACGGTTTAACTAATTGGCCAATAACATTCTGCTGGTGGAAGCTCTTAGTTGTGTCTTCCCTGATAGCAGGGAAGACACAAGGTCTGCCCTGCCACCACGGGCCTGCTGGCGTTATAGTATGAGACTGAGCGGTCGGTCAGTGTGGGCCCCTTTGTGAAAACGTAGGTGTCCAAACAAGGACCCCCGCTGTCCCGATGTTGATCGTCCGTGCAGGACGTGTCCCAGATTGTCACGGACGAGATCTACTACAAGCCGAGCAGCCCTACCTTCCCGACAGTGGATGCGATCGTCAAGCGCAGCACGGACACATGGGACTTCTTCCAGATGACGGTGGGGGCATCAAGGAGCTGGACGCCAGCAAACTGAGCAAGATGCTCACCAAGATGGACCTGCCAAACAGCGTGACGCCACGTCTGTACTTTGTGGTGCCGGAGGACAAGTATGAGACCTTCAAACTGGGTTCTAAGAAGAACTGGCCCCCAACACAGAGCCAGGCGGCGTCGCGCCTACAGTTGTACATTGTGGAGGGCGTGTACAACTCCGTGGCTGGTGTCGGCCGCAAGCGGCAGCGCACGACGTCCTAAGGTGTGCATGTGGGCGGAGCTGTCCGTGGGTGCGGGATTTCGTTGGATAGGCACTTGAGCGCAACCAGCCGCATGCGCAGCAAGCCAGAGGGGCAGCGGTGCAGCGTAAGGTTCGGGGGCTGGCCACGTCTGACCTGGGGTCCTTTTGGGGCAGCTCTTCAATTTGGCAATAGGTCACAGGATGGCAGAGGCTGCTGCGGCTGCAGCCGCGGCGGCCACCAGCAATGTTGGCGCTGCCGACGGCCTGAGGGGTTGCGGTGTCTGGCCGCCGTTCACATATTGCAGGTGAACGCGGCTGCAGCAGCACTGGTGATGGCGGTGGCAGCGGCAGTGGCAGCTATGGTGGCCATGAGCCCCGGCGGCTGGCAGCGCTGCATTGCCGCTCCCCAATGGCTCGGCGGCAAGTGGTTGCGACCCGGCAGCGCTGCATTGCAGCTCCCCAATGGCTTGGCGGCGGCGCCGGCGGTGCAGGCCTAGGCCGCTAACGTGGGTGCTGGAACATGGGGTGGGGGCGCTGGGGCTACCTACGGCTGCCAGCCTGGCAGGACAACCGGCGGCAGCAGTGCAGGCTCGGGGTGCTAACGCCTTGAGTCGATACGCGCGTACAATGTCGCCACCATAACCAAGGTCGGCCTGGTGGGCCTGAGGCCGGGTGCCGCCGGGGCACTGGTGGCAGCGGTGTTAGCAGCTGCAGCCGGCGCAATGGCGCCACCGGCCGGCCAAGTAAGCAGCTTGCGCAAGGCCGGGGCCTGGTGGCCCTGTGGGATGGGCACTGGCATGCCGCCGGCCGCGTCCCGGGCTCCGGCTTCATTTTTCGCTTCAACTTCCACTCCGTGATGGGCCACATGACTGCCGCTGTTGCGACTGGCAAGGGTGGCGCTGCCGGCGGCCCTAGGGCTGGCGGCGTCCGGCTGCCGTTCACATGTTGCCGGTGACTGTGGCCGCAGTGGCGCTGGCAGCAGCGGCTGCAACAGCCGGTATGGCGGCGCTGAGCGCCGGCGGGGTGCGACCTGGCGACACTGCGCGCACCCCCGCCCTCGCGCTCAGGGGCGCATAGCTCTCCGCGACGGCAGTAGCTGATGCTGCAAGCAGTATGAGTCAGCACAGGGGAGTCCTCATGAGCCCCTCACTCGATGGCCCAGCGGCCAGCACCGCCAGCAGTGGACCCCCTGACGGCGGCGGACGGTGATGAGACGGCGGATAGGGAGGCGGCAGCGGCGGAGGTCTGGTAAATAGCGCGGTGCGGCTGACTGTGTCGCTGGCGCACCTGGAGGGCGCTTGGCTGACACTGCGGCCGTCGGACCTCTGGTACGAAGGATGAGGCACGAGGAATTGGTGCAGGTGGGTAGTAACGCCAGCATAGCAGTAGGATTGCATTGTCGAGAGCGTGTGCTTAAGCGTTTGAACTCCCTGGACTCCCTGGAAGCTTTTGGACTATGACTAAGGAGACTGCGTTCCTCGTTTTCGATCCCGTTGGTGTGCCACACGCCTGCACATTTGCACACTGTGCCCTAGAATAGGACGAGCGCCATGTGGCCGGCCGCCCCTAACGCCATCCAGTGTGCGCTGTGCAGATTATGCTGCGGCATTACGTGTCCTGCGCGCTGGTGGAGCTGATGAAGGTGGTGGGCTCGCTCAACACAGTCGGGGATGTGGCGCGCCTGCTGCAGGTGTGCGGGCGTGAATGCGGGCGTGCGCATTGGGCTGGTGAGAGCCGTGGTGCCTTGACACCTACGCAGCTGCAAATGCTGTACGTATGCGTAACCCAGATCAGCTCAGTACCTGCTATACGCTGTGTGCTAGACTAAGAAACCGTGCTGCTGGATGTCGGTTGCTGTGCGGACGGTCGTGACCAAGGAGCAGCGGCATTAGGCTTTGTCGAGGAGGGAAGCCACTCCTACCCGTCAGCCTTCTGAATCAGCATGATTCTTGTACCGGTACGAAAAATAACGTGCTCCCCCAGGCTCGGGGCGAGTCCCCACTCCATCATGATGCACGGGCATGGCTTCTTGTGCCTGTGTGCCTGCGCAGGCCGAGCAGCTGCGTCAGCGGCGTGGTGGCGACGTGCTACAGGCCATGGCAGGGGAAGCAGGGTTGCAGCAGCCACGGCAACTCCAGGACGGGGAAGGGCAGGTGCCCGATCTGGAGCTGCCAGGTCAGGCACAGGACAGTCGGCGGACAGGGCTCCGTTGGATGGAGCTGCAGGGCCCCTCGGCCCCGGCAACGCTCAGCGGCCAGCCCATGCAGTCAACGATGCACGCACGGCAACGCACGACGCAGCGTGGGATGCGCTGGTAAGGCATGTGGACGACGAGCCTCAGCCGCAGCGGGAGCAGCAGGTACGGCAACCAATGATACCAACGGCTCTGAGGCTGGCGGGCGAGGTGGCGCTCCCGCCAGGCGGCCGCATCGCCCTGAGCAACCCCGCACGGGGGCCGGGGCCAGAGGCAGAGGGTCCCGCTGCCGACGGCAACGGCGGGGTTGACGGCCATGAGGGCGGCGCGGCCCCGATGCTGCCCCGCCTGCCGGCTGCCCTGGCCGTGGTCGCGCTGGGGGCTGGGGATGAGGTGGTGGCTGTTGAGGACCTGCAGCCCCTGCTGCTGCACTACGAGCGACAGGAATTGGTGGGAGTTGGGTGAAGTGGGTACGGCAGTGTGTATCAGTATGCCGTTGGCCCCCACTGGCTGCCCATCTCCTCGGGTGCGACCGCCTGCTACTCTGCACAGACTGGTAGCTAGCCGTGCAAGGCACGTACCGGTAAAGGGCTCTTGTTAAACGCAGGTGCCAGCTAGCAAATTACACACGCGTTCTGGTCTTTGAGCGTCATGTACGTCCCACTTCACACTATTAGCTGAGCCGGTGCGGGTGCACGTGCGCGCAGGCTGGCGGCGCCTGGCAACGAGACAACCGCGTGCAGCCAGGAGGTGTGCAGCGACGGCGGCAGCGGCGGGCCAGCAGCTGCAGCAGGAGGCAGGTGCCGCAGCACAGTATGTCGTCACGGCCGGTACACTGCCCTTGCCGACTGACGCCAGCCCGGTGTGCTGGCGCCTGGTCGCCAGCTACCCCCTGCCCGAGCACGCGCCAGGCCAAGCAGGTGAGCCGCTGATAACTGCTACCTCGCCTACTGCTATGCACCGGCACGTCGCGTGGTCAGTACCCTCCCACACGCAACGTCCAACTGCGTTATCGTCTGATGCAATTAGCAGTTAGGCTAGCGCATCTCAGCGCATGACCATAATGTTCTTGGCCCGCTGACGCCTGTTGCGGTTCTTCAAAGGCGGATGCAAGGCTCACGCGGTGCCACGCCCCCTCCACACGCACCGCCACACATACCTCAATACCGCTGTTTGTCCTCTTCAGCCCACATGCAAACTCTTCGTTTTGAACGCTCGTACGCCACTTCTACTTCCGTTTGCGACCACAAAAGCCTGTTTTCCAGTGGACGTGCCACGCAATGATTGCATGCATGGCCAGGGGTTGAAGAGGGCGACCGTGTCGCACAGCTGCAGCTGCCGCTGGTGGAGTTCAGCCTCGACCCCGCGCCGGCGCTGCATCTGCGGCTGGACACGGCCAGCACGCAGGCGGCGGCGGGCGCGCTGGGCCCTGCCGGCCGGCTGCTGGTGGTCACTCGGGAGGAGCTGGAGGGCAAGCGGCTGCCGGTGCTCCGGGGCCACCTGCTGGTAGGGTGTGTGTGTGTGTCCATGTGTTCACAGCCAGGGGCTGCGAACAACGGTTCCTGCTTTGTAGTGAATACATGGTGCAACTCTGCACGTGCGCTTCCTCAGCACTGCCGCAGGGCAAAGTACGCATCACAAATGCCTGCTGGGCACCTCGGGTGTCCAGACGCGTGCCGACGTGTGATGCCTTCCAGTTCAATCTGTTCGACACTGCCACTCACCCTACGTATGCTCGTCCGCGCGCCACTCGCTGTCCAGGTGGGACAACGCCGCCCCTCCCAGCCACCCAGCTTCTGTAGTGCTCAGCTGGAGGCCTACTGTCTCCCCTGCGCAAGTTGACCACGCGTACAGCAGCCCCGGCTGTGCTCCCTCCGACCGTGGACCCGGCGACCTTTGAGCTGCCCGGCTACCCCCTCCGTGGCGCCAACCTGCCCGAGCACGTGGACCTGGGCTTGGTACTAAAGCTGGTTGAGCCAGCTGGAGGCAGGGGCCGGGGGCAGGGGCAGCAGGAGGGAGACGAGGCCTTGCCGGGACCGCTCAAGGCCCTGCCGGTGCTGCTGCTGCTGCAGCGCGTGTACGTGGCGGCGCGGGAGCTGAGCGGACTACGACAGGAGCTGGAGTCGATCGATAAGGAGGTGCGGATCCGTACGGGACCGTATATCGCTGCGCAACGCGCAGTACTTGCAACCAACAACTGTGGAATACTTGTCAGTCGGCATGCTGTGCTGATGCACTTGAATATCCTGCGATGCGTGGTGCATCAGCAAGGGCGTGCGATATCCCCTGCATAAGAAACATGTATGCAACATACACCTCAACCCCAGGACCCATGGCCCCAACCCACGGCAGCTGCGTTTTGTCGAGGGCATCCGCGCATATGCACTTACATCACCTCCCACAATGCACCTTACCTAATTCAACCTGCAGCTGAAAGAACTCAAGGACGAGGAGGACATCGCGGCGGCAGAGCTGCAGCGGCTGCAGGCCAGCCTGACCGCTGCCAGGGCCGCCCTGACGGAGGTGCAGGAGCAGCTCCGGCAGCACCGGGTGGCAACACCAGATGGGGGCAGCGCAGAGGAGGAGGCGGTGCGGGAGGTCTTGTAAGTCGACTGCATGTTGGGCCACCACGCTCTGGTTGTTTGGCAGCTGATTCTGCCTTGTGCGGGGCAACTGCACTGGCAGCCCCGTTCTTGTTTGGCTACTCTGCCCTACTCACCACCGCATGTAGTGTGGGCCTTTCTTGTGCCCCGCCGGATGCATTGCATGCTAGCCCATGCTGCCGGGAAAGCCCCCTACCTTGCACGTGCCAAAGGGTACTCAGCACACTCTTATACGTGGCAAAGATTACCTGACACGCGACTGAGTAACCAACACACCTCCTACGCATACGGTACACCCGCAGCAATCCATCGAGACCCGTGTCAACGAAGCCCGCGATGACCTGCAGCAGCGCCACGCCCGCATTCGCGCCTTCCTCGAGCAGCCCCCGGCTGAGTACGTGCCGCTTCAAGGCCAACCCGCCACGGTGCAGCTGGTGCAGCGGCTGGTGGGACACGTTTGGCAGCTGGCCGGGCGTGCTGGGGCCGCTGTGCATGCTGGGCGCGGTGGAAGACCCGCGGGTCGCCAAGCTGCTGGGCTTCCTGGGCGTACGCCCGACGTTCATGGTGGTCATGGGTCAGGACGTGAAAGCTGCTGTGAGCAACGTCATTGATGCCAGAAAGGTGCGTCGGCCGGGGCTGCCAATATGCAGGGTTGGGGTGAGGTTATCGCAAGTGCAGGGTCAGCGGCAGCAGTGGAAGCCTGAGGCAAGGACCAGCTGCGGAGTTAATTTGCGCAATTGTGCAGATGGCACGCTGTCTGCTGTGCCGTGAGGGTGTGGCGACTTGCTCTTCTGAGGTGCTGCGGAACCGCACGCCCTAGCTCTGCGAAGGGCTGCACCTGTGGCCTGACCTGGCAGGCGAGCATCTGCCTCAACGCGCAGTCACTTGTGGTTGCATGCGCGGGGCAGCCTTGCACATACGCCTTGCTGCTGGCGCACGCAACAAGAAGGCGCCGCAAGTCTGACCCCGTGTGCACGCTTGCAGGCGGAGCTTCCAGGCGTGCGCACAATGGACATCACATCACCTCGGCTGTACGACAAGTACGACACGAGACCCTACGCCACCCCGACGACCCGCAGGTATCACACCTTGCTTCCGCTGTCGTGACATTGCTGCTCAACAGGAGCAATGTGCGCGGCCCTGCATGTGTCATATCGCAACGCCAAGCATTCTCCGCGCGCGGCCTTACATCCCTTTTGTCACTACATTCGTGCCTAACTGCGCCTGCTGCCCCCATGGCATGGCACAGGCCCGCATGGCGCCGTCTCGATATCGCCAGCAGCTCGTGGTAAGCGCCTTGGCCTCGCGGTTGTGTTGTCTTGATTTTGAGTGCCACCGCTGTGCCTGTCTTCGGCAGCTTCAGCACACACAACCTAGCCCACCGGTACTCTGCCTCACCTACGGTATTCCTTCGTGACTAATTTGCACCCCTGTCCGCGCAACTGCATACCTACACAACTTAGCGGGCATGGCCCGCCAGCTCAACCCTGCAGGTCGTCCGCCAACACCTCCCTTCTCCTGCTTTGAGTTTCTGCCTCGTGCCTGGCCGCATCGCAGGACGCCATGCCCAGAGTTCTGCTCGAGGGCGGCTTTCTGGGGTTCTTGAGCGACCTCATACACCTGCGCCCGCAGCACAGGCCGACGCAGTTCACTGTCCCATTGGAATTCCGGCGGCAGGGGGGGCAGGTGCAGGTGGGAGTTGCTGCGCTTCGTGACTACCTGATGGCGCTGTGCCCTGCCTGGGCTGCTCGCTTCCGCTGCTGGCTGACGTCAGCCCCCGCCCCGCTCCGCCCCGCCCCACCGTGCCCACTACGGATGCATGTGCCCGCGTGCCTAGGACGGCGCTGAGCTCATGGTTAGCTCCCTAGGAATGCGTGTCGCAGCCAAGTGTATCCCAACCAACTAGCAAATAAAGTGTTTGTCCCCGTCGCCTTCCATAACACCTACTCCGTTTGCAAGATGCTGTGTTGTGTTCCCATGTGTTGGTGCGTCATCAGGTGTTTTGGGCCTCCTTGCGTCAGACGCTGTGGCACATGGAGCTGTGGGACACCATGCTGTTCCGCACCGGGCAGGACATCGTGGCCTACACCTCCCAGCCGCACCTCAATACACCAAGCTGCCCAAAATGGTACGCTGTCCAGCACCTGTCAGGCCAGCGCGCGCTGATGTGTGGCATGAACACGCGCATGAGCACTTACTGCGCACGCACTGCACGATATGCCAGGCCTTGCGTGGCCCGCTTGCACGTCGTTCCACGCAGCGACGGTCACTATGTGCTGCATGCAGCCATGCAACGCACGTGTCTGTAGTGCAAGCCCAGCTACCTGCAGCTTCTGGGGCACAGCGTAGCTATCACCGTATGCTCAGACACCCTCGGACACCGTGCATGCATGCCTACAGGTGGCCCTGGACGGTCTCAAGAGCCACAACTTGGGGAGAAGGGATGACGTGAGCCCCCCCCTGGCTGGAGTCCGTGGCCGTGTGGCTGTCAGGCGTACCGGCGCATCAGGTGGTCGCCGCCCCGCCGCAGCCGGGAGGGGCCGCGGGCGAGGCTGCAGAGGACGGAGCAGCCGCAGGGCCGGGGCAGGGACAGGATGGAGCTCGGGGCAAGGCGCTGGACGGGCGGCTGCGACAGCTGCAGGTAGGTCACGTGGGCGTGCTCGGCGCTTGGTTTTGTTGTGCAGCTTCTGGGTGGCTTTGATGATCGGTTGCTTGCTGGATGTAGCACGGTCGGAAGGGGGCTTAATGTCGTGTTGTGCACAGCACATGCACCGCATGCGGCTCGCATGGTCCGGGTGGAGGCATGCTCACTCCCCTGCTTACTCCTGCTCACTCACACTCCTGCTCACTCCCCGCAAGTGGCACCGTACCGGATATACAGCGTTGCACGTAATAATACAAGAAATACATCGCCGGAGAAATTCTGCTAGTTGTCCCAGTGTTCCTGTTGGCCGTTGCACTTTTCATCCAGGCCTCGACCCGTTTCCCCCTCTTTCCCAGCTGTGGCTTGTCTCGCGTCTCCTGCTCTTTCCACCGCAGGCCCCGTGCTTGTCGCACCGCAGGAGGGCTACGAGGGCGTGTACTCGCAGCACAATGCGCTGCTGCACCTGCGGCGGCAGCTGACGCATGCCGCGGCCCAGGTGGCTTCGGAGCGGCAGCGCCTGCAGGAGGTGGCAGCGGAAGCGGAAGCAGCAGCCGGGGAAAGGGCGGAGGCCCGGAAAGAACTCGAGAGGCAGCGCGAGGCGGTGAGGGAGCAAGTTGGGGAGCTGGAAAGGAGGACAAGGGAGGCTGCAGTGCAAGGAGAGGTGGGGCAGGGGGCTGGCAGGGTGAGGCGCTTTAAGCAGCGTGCAGGGGGTAGGGGGGTTGCCCGGGGGGCGGGAAAGGCATACGGCAGGAACGTGCGGAGGTGGCGGCGGCAGCGGTTCTGAAGTAGTGCTTGGGGCGGGAGGCTGGGTTTCAGAGTCGGGTGGAGGGGGTGTGCGGGAGGGCTGATGAGGGGGGCCAATGCAGGGCGCATAGAGTGATGCGGTACACGGCGGAGCAGGGGCAGGACGAGGCATCGAGCCGCGGCCGTGGAGGGGGTGCGGCACGTGTGGGGCCTTGCAACTTGGGGCGTTTTAGGTATGACTGGATGCTTTGCTTGGCTATGGTATTGTCGTATGGTGAGCAGTATGCCGTTGTAACATAGGGTAAGAAAAGGCAAGGCGCGATCCGTTCGCTTTCGGACGCACGTCCTGGCACGCCCTAACACGACGGAGTGGACATGGTCCAGCGCTGGCATACCGGTACATGCACGCACGAGACCATACCGGCAGCATGGCCAGGTTGCACCTTGTAGATACGCATGGCAATGCGTAAAAAATCAAACATTGGCAAGTGTACCATCTTGCAGCATAAATGCTGCTGTGCACCTGAGGCGATTAACTGGTGTTTCTACAGGCAGGTACAGACATACGGTACGGTTTCTGCACGTTCCTGTGAGGCTTTGCTTGCCGTGCAGCACTGCAGGGTATGTATCTCCCGGGTTGTGCAATGTTTCAACAATTGTCTTGAAATGTCTCATGGTAAGGCTGGCAGGGACGCGCAGAGGTCCTGGAGTGGGCCTCCCTTGGCAACCTGCACCGCATTAAGGGGCTCTCCCCTGAACAGCGATGGCTAACGCGCTACAGCCTGCCAAAATCAAAGATTTGCAGTTGCATCACTGCCACGTAACCTAGCGCCGATTACATCTCATCGGCACGCGGCGGCGCACGTTTTATGCCTGAGAGATGGCATACAGCTACGCGCATTGGTGTGACACATGCTTCTATCATACATTATAAACTGATATAAGCTTACCGGATGACATGGAAGCTCCCGACCATGCCGAGTCGTCAGGCGATGTCGGCCTTCCATGCTCTGAACCCAAATCTGGGGCATGGGTCCGCGACATACTGACTGAGCATGCGGCGCTGACGACAACGGGAGGGCGGGTGTGGGCAGCGGTGGGCAGGTAACCGGGGGGCACAGGCCGGGTGTGGCCAGGCACGTCGGTCGGCGTTGGTACAGGCCCAGGGAAGGCGTCCAATGGGGTGGATTTTAGACCTGACAAGCGCTAGGCACGTACGCGGAGGAAAGACAAACCCATGAAACTGTTTTTATTGGCACAGGGTGACACCTGCGGGGGCAGAGGAGTAGGGGGTGGGCGCCGTCACTTAGGCGGGGTACAAAAGCACAGTTGGGGAGGCAGTGTCACGTGGCGAGGAGTCTTCCCAGCACGAGTGCAAACGGCAGCCCTACAGGTTGAGTGCTGAGGGGGTGCTTGTAGATCAGAAGGCACAGTTGTGCGGTTCGTGACACTGTGTCGCATTGCTTTCGTAGTTGGTGCAACTGGCGGAGCGAGCCCATCCACAACGCACCCATGATGGCTGCCACTGCACTAGAGCACTAGGGAGCCCGGTTGCTGCATACCGTATAACCCCTTGTCACACCTTCTGTTCCTACATACAGCACTGCGGGTGTTCCAGACGAATGGGTGCCACTTGTCCACCTTGACCGACGATGCTCCACCAGCGCCTAAGGAGGAACTTGCGTGGCATGTTGATTACTGCGGCAGCTGCATGGACGCCACCCTGTCCGATCCCGCACTGGTTGCGCTGGCCGCCAAGCTGGTGCCTGCAGGCATGCACAGTTCAACCAAGTGCGTCATTGAACAGGCAGGGTTGCGTCGTAGTAACCACCATACCACGCGAGCTCCTTCTGGGCGTTGACAGGCCTCGTCAGCCAACAAGTGGCGCCCATGAGTCTGCAGCGCCCGTAGTGCTGTGGGATTGTTTGTATGCAGGGAACTTATGCCGTGGACAGCTTACACCTTTGTTATTGGCAAGACCTGGTCGTGTGACTTGCGGTCTGGTACGGCATGCATGGTTTGCCTCCTTTCATGGTTTCGGGTCGCCGTAGCTGTCAGGAGCGACTTGGTCTTTTGCTGGTCTGTGGAGCGGCCATCACCTTCAGACTCGGGTGCGGCCTCGGGCTGGCCTTGCGCTTGCTGGCGTCTGGCGAGCCGGTGGTGGTGCGGTGGTTCCGGGTGTCTTCTGCGTGTCTGGGTCGGTAGGTTGGGGGTTGGGGGCTCTTCGTCCGTCCACCCCTGCGTCGCTGCTGGCGGCCATGCGGGCTGAGGGTCGCGGGTGGTGTTTTTTGGCTTCTGTCGCCGGTGTCCCTGCGTGCTGGGTGGCGTGTCTGGGGGTCGGTTTTGTGCTGGTCGGGCGGTTTGGCAGGCTGTCTGTCCTGCGTCGGGGTGCTCCTCCTGGGCACAGGGTGGGGTCGCTGTTGCGGTTGGGAGGCGGGGTCGTGTTGCTGGTCTGTGGGGCTGCTGGAGCCTGGTGGACTGCTGGCTTTGTGGCCTTCTAGGGCGGCCCGTCTGAGTGTCTGTCGTGGGCGCCTGTCTCGGCGCCTGCCCGCTGGGGTTCTGTTGGTGCCTTCTGCGTGGTCGGGAGGGTAGGTTGGGGGTTGGGGGGCTTTTGTCGTTCCGTTGCCCTTTCCCTTATCCCTTCTGTTTTTTTTTTAGACTCCCCTTGCCCTTGGTGTCTTGTTCTCTTCTCCCTGTTCTGTGGGTTTTTGGTTTCAGGTCCTCTCCTTCTCTACGTGTTCCCTTTTCGCAGTCCGGGGTGCGCTGGGTTTGGACGTTTTGTGGTGTTGATGCTTGCCTGTGCTGGTCGGGCTTTGAGGTCCCGCTGGCCTGTCCTCTCCCGTCTCTTCACCTGTAAACCTTTCCACAGAAAAAAAAAAACCATGGCAGATACCGGTAACATGCGGGAAACCCTTAACCCCCGGGTTGACTTGGCGCTGCACCCGTTTCATTCCCCCCCTCCGGCCCTGGTATTTCGCCGCCTGCCAGCCGTGCGCTTTTGCGCAATGCGCCCTTATACGAACAAGAGGCCGCAAGCAGACTTCTGGGGGTGCCACAGACTTGCCTGCTAACCTATCTCCAGGTTTAAGCACCCGGCAACAAGTCCCTCGCACCGAGAATTAAAGGGAGGACTGGAAGCACTCCCTGGCCGGCTGCGTGCCTGCCATAGAACACTGGGGTGCCCACTAGCCCGCCGGCCAGCCACTCTGGCCCAATGTCAACACCCAGTGCTACACCCCATGCCTGTCTCTCCCCTGCACCCGCGAGTAGGTTGGCATCGTACCTGGAGGCTGCCGGGCCCTCCCTGGGCCTCAACGCCCCGGGGGTGCGGGTGTTAGAGCTAGGAGCTGGGCTGGGCTGGCTGGGCTGCACCCTGGCGCGCAACCTCCCGCACGTGCGTGGGCCTGGTGGGTGCCGTTCTCGGACCAGGGGGAGAGGCCCACGGGAGAGGCCCCGATGCTTGTGGCTGTACCCATGGTCAATTCGAGCATTGGGGCATCTTAGCTGCTGGAGGACCTCGTCACAACTCACGGCCAAATATAGCACTGCGGATGCCAGGCATTGCGATGAGGCAATCGGTGCTCGTGGGCACAAGCGGCTTTGCAAGTAGGCGCCTTGGCTCATGCACTGTGCGACCCCTGGTTTGTGGGGTCCTGCAGGTTGTGATGACGGAGCAGGAGGCGGGCGGCGGGCTAGCTTGGCTGCAGCATAACGTGTGTCTTAACGCACACCTGCCTGGGGTGAATGACAAGGTCCGGGTGGTGGCGTGCGACTGGTTGCTTGGACTTTGGGGGTGCAGCGGATGGGGACCTGCACTATGACGACAGGGAAGCGCGTAACCCGAGCGTTACGCGCGTACGGCTGCGTACGGCTGCGTCTGAGCGCGTGGGGCTTGGCGTGCCCTTCAGCAACGTTAACGCAGTGGTGCAGGTGGACCCTTGGGAACACCCCTTGCCGCGCACGTGTTGGGCGCAGAAGCTACTGCACAGCGATGACATTTGATATTCTATAATACTGAGCATTATTTCAATTGTCTGCCGTGCCTTGTGCCTTCTCTTGCAGTGTCCGCTGGTTACGCGTGCGTTAAGGGCCTTATGGTAGGGTAGCGCTGGCCCTGACTCAGGCCCGCTTTGCGTCTAGATACTGCAGCCCGTCCACCTTTCATATCTATTTGGTGTTATGCCTACCATTAAATCATTTCAGAGGAGGATTGGGTGTAGCCGTCGCTTGCATCAGGGCGACAGGTGAAGCTGGCACAGCGCGCATGCTAAACGCGCGTTAAGCTGCGCAATGCTGAGGCAATTCTGTCACAATTGCATGCCACTCTGTACTTATTGCGATGTACACCGACGATGGCACGACCGTCCTCCTACCCGAATCCTTCCGCATGAGGACGCGCCCTTACCAGCGTACCAAAAGGACTTACCTGCGTGAGCCTTATGAAACTACGTTTTAGAGAGGGAGGGGGTTCTTGAAGCGAGTGACTGCAGCCGGAGCAGCCGCAGAGTTGCAGCCGGTTGCGACCGCTTTATAGTGCAGTCATTTGAGCTACAACGCCACTACACATTGGAGTGTCTGTACAACGTACGACAGGACGAGCATGCCCCGGTGAGCTGGGGTCGCCGGGACGCCATTGGGCTGCCGCACACAGGGGCGGGGGTGCCAGCCACTGGGAGTGCGTGCATGGGTCAGGGCACCAAAACCTTTGGTGCCACTGCACACAAGTGAAGCTTGCGCCTTTGCTTGAGATGTACATACTCAATTGCCATGAGCACAATTAATTATTTGTTGGGAAACAGGGGCACAACTGCGTGCATGAGTGGGGCCTGAGTGGGGCCGCTCGTGCATGCAGGGCCGGACCTGTTGCAGACTCACACGGCGCACCTATCGAGCTTTGCATGCAAGATTTGAGTGCACGTGTACAATGCTGCACGGGCATCACGGTGCTGGGAATCGGATGCGGGCCGTGTGGGGTCAGGGATCTGAATGGTGGGCAGGTGGGGTAACCCTGCGTGCCCACTTTGATGTCGATAAGGGCACTTTCGCATGTACAAATGCGCCTGGTAGTGCGGTTCATTGGGCAACCTTTGAGCCTTATATGCTCGGCTTGAGGGCTGGTGCATTATGTTGCAGGGAGCGGCAAGGCGCTGGGAACCAGTAGTGCCCAGGGTGGCAATGTAGGAGAGTAGTTCAAGGCCTCTGATCCAAAAGGCATGGCGTACGGTAGGCGGCGGGTCCTGCTACTGTGCACTTGCAAAAATGCATGTTGCACGCTGTTGAATGTCCTTGCGCCTTGCTAACGACCGTGCAGGCACGGAAGTAGCGGAGGCGCACGCGGTAGTGCACGCTCCATGCAGGTGTGGGCCGGCGGGAGGAGGGCCGCCTGCCCCGGCTCCTGGTCTGCGGCACTTTGACAGCCACGTGGTGAGTAGTGTGGGGTGGAAAGGTGATGCGGCGTGTGCCAGGGGCAATGAAAGGTTGCGTGCACGCCGTAGAAAGCCGTACGGCAGGTGCGCGGCAGGCTGTGGATGCACCGGGACCGCCAGCTTGCAAGGGCATGTGTATTAGCAGCTGGGGGAGCGGGGAGCGGCTTGCGCCACAAGGGCCAAACCATCTCGCTTTGCGGACAATCGGGGAGAATCTGACCAGCTCCACCATTGGGGTGTGACTGGAGGTCAAGGATCGGCGTTATCACCAAAGTCGCATGCATTCCCGGGGCGGTGGTGCCAAGGGTAGCAATGTAGGGGTGTAGGTCAAGGTCACTGATCCAAAAGGCATGGCGTACGGTAGGCGGCGGGTCCTGTAGGATTGCAAAAATGCATGTTGCACGCTGTTGAATGTCCTTGCGCCTTGCTAACGACCGTGCAGGCACGGGAGTAGCGGAGGCGCACGCGGTAGTGCATGCTCCATGCAGGTGTGGGCCGGCGGGAGGAAGGGCCGCCTGCCCCGGCTCCTGGTCTGCGGCACCTTGACAGCCACGTGGTGAGTAGTGTGGGCTGGGAGATGTAATGCGGCGTGTGCCAGGGGCAATGAAAGGTTGCGTGCACGCCGTAGAAAGCCGTACGGCAGGTGCGCGGCAGGCTGTGGATGCACCGGGACCACCAGCTTGCAAGGGCATGTGTATTAGCAGCTGGGGAGTGGGGGGCGACTAGGGCCCAATCATCCCGCCTTGCGTACAATCTTGAATCATATAATATTCCGTGGCATATTTTGTCGTTGGATGCCCATGCAAAACGTTGCAGGAAGTGGCATGGCGCTGGGAACTGATGTGGGCCGTGTGGGGTCACCCTGTTCGCTTGCTTGGCGATGGGAACACATGTGGTACGCAGGGCAGCCTTCTTCACTTGCACATCAGGTGCCCTTTCAGCGCTTAATGGAATGGGGTACTGCCCTCATGACGTGTTGCAGGGAGCGGCACAACGTTGGAGACCGGGCGTGAGCTTTGTGGAGGAGCAACTGAAAGGCTGGATGACCCTCTGTGCTCTTAGGTTGTGGGGGCACTCGCATATGCGCGACAGAACCTATGACAAGTCCACGGGCGCTGAACGGCATTCCAAAGTGGCACATCAGGCACGAGGCACCTATCGAGCGTCAAGCTTCGTTCACGGCCCGCGTGGCGTGTTGCTGGGTGTGGCACGGCGCTAGGGACTGGGTGTGGCCGTGTGGGGTGCCACACCCTGAACGGTTGGACAGCACTGTTTGCGTCCATGTCGATGGTGCGCATGACTGACGGTCTGACAAAAGTTGCACTTCAAGCAGTTATCAAGCATAGTATTCAAGGGTTCACTGCCCGCCTGACGCTTCACAGGCGGCAGCACGGCGCGGGGGGTCGGGAGTGGGCTGTGTAAGTTAAGACACCTCAGGTGGGGGCCCAACCGTAAGGCGTCCAGGCCGCTCCACACAACGCCAGCCACACTGGCGGGTGTGTCACATGTATGTGCAAGGTTTGTTGGTGTCCCGCAGCCGGGTGCACGCGTTCCAGGGTCGGGAGCCTGGCCTGGGTGGGGCACCTGCGCGGGACTCCCCTGGGTGGTGGGCGTGGGCCGAACCGTAAGGCCTTTCGGCCGTTCCACACAACGCCACCCACCCTGACGGCGTGTCACATATAGAGACATGTCTCTCCAAGGTTTGGCGGCACACTTCCGTGTTCGCACTATGGTGAAAGGCGTGAATACACCAGGCAGTGTTCAACCTTGGTATCCCCCAGAAACACGAGCTTCGTGTTCACCACTTGGTGTTTCATGCCGCAACACGGTATACGGTGTACACACTGGGCCATGTTCTACACAGTATACCGTATACTGGTACCCGTATTGGTACACGAGGTGGTAGGTGTACACCCCACAAAGCTTCTGGGGTCCCCATGGGACCCCAGAAGTGCAGACAGTCACAGTTACAGACCCCGAGGGGGGCACGTCCGGAGAGCCAGGGGGCCATAAGGACGAGTAATGCCTAATGCGGTATTATAACTATTGTGCGGGGATGCATGGCTTATTTGCCACTACCCGCACGCCCCGCAGCCGGCCGAGCACGCCGCTGGAGGATACGATGCCTTTCTCGCCACACCTCGTCCAGGATGCCGAGCTGTAGGGGTGGCCGAGTCCGTTCACGTGCGACGGTGGCATATGTCATTTGCGAGACGGCCTGTAAGGGAGGCACATAAGATGCCCATCGACCTTTTTTGGCATGGCTTTACTGCCCGCTTGACGCGTTGCAGGGAGCGTTGCTGCGCTGGGGAAGGATTGGGCGTGGGCTGTGTGGGTGAGAGGACCTGAGTTGGATGAGGTACCGGTAGTGCAGTTCCTTTCCGTGCGATGGGGGCAAATGTCGGACACGGCGCGGGCTGTTCAACTGGCACATAAGATGCCTATCAAGCATTGTACGCAAGGATTTACTGCCCGCTGGACGCGTTGCAGAGAGCGGCGCGGCGCTGGGTACCGGGCGTGGTCTGTGTGGGTTAAGGCACCGGAGGTGGATAGAGTGGCGCAGCTCCTTTGCGGCGACGGGTGCATTGTTGGGCGCGGGACAGGCTGGTAAGTTTGCATATCAGATGCATATCTAGCATATGACGGAAGGGTTTACTGCCCGCTTGACGCTTTGCAGGGAGTGGCGCGCCACTGGGGATCGGGTGTGGGTATTATGGGGAGCCGTACCTGGGTGTTGGGCGGCACTGCTTGCTTTGACGCCGCGGGAAACATTTATACGTGCGTGCGCAGGCACACTATTTTCGTCACGGATATTTGGTGTGTAGAAGTCTTGAAGGCGGTTGCATCATGGGCAGCCAACAGTGCATTGTGTGGACCCACGTGTGGACCGTCGGATGGTGTTTTTCCCAGCCCTTTGCATGCTGGATGCAGCAACGCTTGAGGATGAAGCACCAATCAATCCTCGCAGCTCTACTGTGCAGATGGGACAAGGGACGAGGGCCGCATAAGCAAGGACACGAGCACATGACATGCCACCAGCTGCAACTTGCGTCAGGAGAGGGTGCCAGGGCGTGGCATGCGGCGCAGACCATGGACATCAGGGCGATGATCTGAAGAATCGTATGCGAAGAATGAAGACGTGCTTTGTAAGTGTGCACGGCAAAAGAACGAGGACAATTCCCGAAGTGCCGTACCACTTTCAAATCGCAAAGACTTCCTCGCAAACCTGGACTGTAGTCTCATAGTGATTTGATGATTGCAAACGCATTGTAAGCTGACAGTGAACTGGTTGCCGTGGTTGCTTCACGCCTAGTCTTGCCGAGCGCTCTCTACCGTCTAGGCTTTGCTGCAGCCGTGCGGTCTCCGCAGTGCAACTAAAGGAGCTGTATCTGGAAGGCATCTACCACCAAGATAAACCGTAAGAACTCGGGCCTTGATGAAGCCCGGGAAGGAACGCCCCAACCGGACCTGCGCTTTGCCCCTGCCTGCGCTTCTCTGTATAGCACTGAGACTGTGCAGATGCCATGCAATCTCATTCTTCTGCTGCTAATGCTCGTAGGTTTATGGGCTGACGCGTGTCTGTGCGTTCCTTGCCATCGTGCGCTGCTGCTGGTGCTCCGTCCATCCGAAATGGCACCGCTTAATCTTCTCCTCAAGAAGAGAATTAAGCGGGCTGGCAGCGCATCTCCGCGGCGGTGGTGGTCCAGGTCAACGTCGATGATCGCCAAGGTGTGCTAAGCACACTGTGCTTTGTGTTCTACTTTTCTTTTGGCCACTTATCGCATGACCTCATACATGTAGCGGGACACTGGGCGATGCCGGCTGTTAAGCACAGCATCACAGGCGTCTGAGTGCCTACCTTGCAGCAGCTGTATCCCCTGACCACCCGACGACCGACCACACACCACAGGTCGGCAATAACGACCACGGCTCTGTATCCTGTCGGCAACCGTGGGGCGATGCCGCTCGCGGGCGACCTGGCTTGACCCACCCCATCAAAAGGGGCACAAGGCGCTGAAGGACTCACAAGGTCTTAACGGCGTGCTTGTGGAGGTGGGTGTGGGACACCGGGTTGCCGCGTGCCGGTCGCATAACAGTGCCGCAGCACAGCAGCACAGCGGGTAATGCAGGACGGCAGGTCTCTCCTGCCATAGAGTTCCGGGAGGGAGGCATGCAGCTGCTGTGCGGCAAGGTGGGCTCTTGGAAGCATTGTGTATTGTTGCCTCCGTTTTCAACCTGCAACATAACGGACAACAACACGAGTCTTGACTGGGTCCCGTGCTGTACAAGTTCACTGGTCACGTGCTAAGCCATTCGATAAGCTGCCGTTGCTTGTAGGAGGAGGAGCAGTCCGCAAGCAAGGCGACAAAGCCTTCAAAGAAGAAGGTACGACACATTTGGCAACCCGTCTTCGTGCGGGGCCTGGGTCCCTGCCTGAAGGTTCTATTGCCCAGTATTACAGCATCCTGAGCAGTGCGAACGAAGTCTAGGCATTGCGGCACACTAAAACACAGTTGTCAGGGGTGGGGGTTGCACATTTCACGTAGAAGCGCTTCTTGTCCTTTCCTGACTCGCTTTGAATGTTGCTGCGTCGCCCTAAATTTCCGGGCTCCTCCCTCATGCCTGCATCAACTCATCGTGGTGTGTCCAATGTGCAGGCCGGGGCTGGGGACGACAACCAGGCCAACGGCAAGGGCATGGCAAGGGCACAGGGCGCAACAGCTGCAACAGCCACCAGGTGAGCGCTTCAGCTACCCTCGCGGTGTTGAGGCCAGACTGTTTCCTGCCATGACTGCATGCAGACGGTTCAGGCCGCCAAAATCCGGACCTGCTAGCAGTGCATGTTGGTTCTTGCGTACTAGAATCAATGTACGCTTACTGCCCCTCGTGCAGGTTGGCTAACTTCCACCACGGCCTGCGTGTACAGGAGCATGGTCTGCGGGCGGTCCAATCAGCTACAGCAGGGGTTGTTGAGTCCAGCAGGCGTGGAGCGCCTGCGTGATGGAGCTCCCCGATATTTATCATGTTTAATGCGTCGAATGAGTGCAGGGGTTTGCCAGTTCAGGGTTGCAGGACTACACGCTTTGTAGGAAGCCACTCGCTTGTGTCCTTTGAAGTGACACTTATAGGAGCATTGTGACCCTGGTTGATGCGTACGTTGATGCTGGTTGGGTGCATGGTTGGGTGCGAGAAGGGTTGGTACCGTGGGCCGTGACATGTGCGGCTCTGTTGAGTGGCAGTTGGATCGCACGGTGTGAGCATCGGGACGAAAGAGGGCCTGCCTGTTGCCCATGTAACGACAGAGCGCCTCGTCGCGTATACTGCGAAATCAATGTGCGGTTTCTCGGATCCCTTGCGTGGGCCTTGCGTTAAGTAACGCAGGACTTAAAGCACCTGTACCGCCCCAGAGTAGCACCTGCTTTACAAAGCGCTATGACTGCTACATAGAGGTGACGCGTGCGTTTGCTTGGTGCGACAGCGAGCGTCACAGACCAACGTGTTGCGTCAAACCCGCAGCAACCCTCGCCGCGATGCGTAGCAGAAGGCGCGAGATAACGCTTAGCGTAGATGTGCCCTCGCGCGTTACAGGGCCCTACGCAGACCACCTTACGGCGCTGAACCCTCACGAAGCTGCCTGGTTCCCTAACGCACGTTCCGCATGGACTTGTGCAACCACTTAAAAAGCATGCGTAACATTGCTCGCCAGCGTGTCGCGCCGCTTCACACCGTAAGCGGCGTGCGTATGGCCACCTACGCCAGCGTTAGAGCCATCACTACGCGCAGGTTACGCGCCCCTACGCGCTCCCCTGTCGTCATAGTGCTGGTTGGCAGGAACGGTGACAACGGCAGCCTGCACCCGGCAGCTGCTGATGCGGAGGGGACTTCAAGCGCCCCTGCGGCAGCAGCAGCAGGTGGATGGCGGGGAGCAAGGAGCGGGACGCAGGGAGCAACAGCGGAGGCCAAGGGCAGGTAGGCAATGCTGCCGCCGTGTCGGCTGCCTCTTCCACTGCTTGGCTGCTGTCTCAGCAGTGGGACTTCATCATTGGCAGCGACCTAGTGTACAACGAGGTTGGGACCACCTACCTGCCCAAGGTGAGCTTGAGGTGGACGCTTTTGGCGGGCGCCGGACCCTTTTGGCCGTGCTGGGGCGGAGCAGGGTTGCAGCCTCGTTGCCTGTAGGCCCCACATGTTGTGGGCGGCGCCCTGGGCAACTTGTATAAGCAGGAAAGGGCCGTCCCCTGTGTATAAGCACGTTGTTGCACAAGCACACACCGCTCCGTGCCAGCTGCCAGCAGGGCATGCTTACTTGTACCGTGTTGCATGCATGCAACACGGTACAAGTAAGCATGCCCTGGCCATGGCCTGCCACTGTGTCGGCCGCAGGCGGCTTCCCCAGCGCCACAATGAGGCGGGCCGCCAGCTGTGGCTTAGCAGAGGCCAGGGTTGCCACCTCCCCCGGGTCCACGTCGTGGCTCACCTGGGGTGGGGTGCAGGGGTGGAACAGGGGCATGGCGATTGTTGTGGGGCGTTGCTGTGGCGGAACGGCAACATGGCTAATGCACAAGCACTAGGAAGCAGTGTAGGGCTGTAGGCAGGTGTTAAAAAGGTGGTGCACCACAGGAACATAGCAGAAAGAGGCGTTAAATGCGAGCAAAGATCAACGCTCTGCACAACTTGCGCGTTTGTGGCTGCTCGTTGTGGAGGTAAGCAAAGCCTGCCTCCGTGTCCTCCCACCTGTGCAGCTGCCCGCACTGGGAACCGCCCGCCACCCTCCGATCCTCCCCTCGACCTGACCCAACCAATTGCCCTCGGCCATTTGCCTGTGCACCCCAACGCACTTGGACCTCCGCCACAAGCGCCACTACCTTCTGCTTTAACGCGGGTCCATGTGTATTAACGGAGAGTCCTGACTCACAGCCCTGCCTGCCAGCAGCCCACACCTGCCAGCCTTGTGCACCCACCCAGTTGTATGCGGCAAGCAGCTGCTCCACACCTCCCCAGCCTGCGCCGCCCACAGTAGGCCGCCTACGATGCCCCTGAACCCCTGCCAACCCACGCCACCCACCCGTTTGTACACGCCCATCAGCTCCTCCAGCACTTCCTCCCGGCCGTGCCCAGCAGCCCACAGCAGGGCTCCAACGATAGTGCTGGAGTCAGCGCTCCTTACCAGCCGCCTCTCCAGCGCCTCCTTGACCTTGGCTGGGCAGCAGCAGTGTGTCGCACAGCTGCACAGCAGCGCAGTGTACGGCACGCTCGCAGTACGGCACCTTCCCGCCGTACATGTACCGCAGCAGTACGACAAAGGCGTCCGGGTCGGCGTCGGGCAGGGGCAGCTCCCGCGCGGCGCTGTCGGCCATGCCGGCATAATAATAATAATACGAAACATCGCGTCGTGAGTTAAGGAACTGAAACCTCTTAAGTGAGGCGCGCCTATCTTGGTCTCATGTACCGTAGGGAGCCACCGGTCCTACCTGCCAGCTAGGCACAGATGATCGAGTGCTCCGCTCTACCCAATCTGGAGTCGCACTTCGTCCGCCAGAGTGGGGGCAGCTGTGGGATTTGAACTCAACATCTCCAAGTAATGTCAAAGGCAGGGATCGAACCGAAGCCCTCTCGCCTTCCAGTGTCACAGCCTGGGCTCTTCCATTTGAGCTAAGCCGCCGCCATGCCAGCATTGAAGAGGGTGCGGAAGAAGGGGCAGCAGGCAGCCAGCACGGCACGGTGCACGTGAAAGGAGCGGGGCTGGCTAGCCACAGCCTGGCCCGCCTGAACCCCGCCACCACCGCTGCTGCTGCTGCTGCTGCTGCTGCTTTCTGCGGCAGCAGCGCTGCCCGGACGGGGCCCCGCCGCACCGCCGTTGCTGTTACCCCCCAAGATGACGGTCAGGTCCGAGGTGGCCCCCGGGTCCTCCAGCAGGGCCAGGAGGTCTGCGAATGGCTCTCCAAAGGGCGCCATGTACAACACTCGAGGGTTCTTGACGATTAGGTCCACGCGCACTGTGAGGGAGCCGTCTTCCGCCAAGAACCAGGGCTGGCATCTTCCACCAAGCCCATACGTCGGATCTAATTAAATGCCGGGCCATCGGGGCCGTGTCTTTAGTGAACCCGGAATTATTTGCACCCGGGTGCCACTCTGGGAAATAATTTTCTGCCAGCGCCGCCTGCGCCGTACGGGCATCCTGCCCCCAAAATGCACTTCTCGCCTACGGTATCCCGTTGCATGGCTGCGGAAACGCCCCCATACTCTGTTCCCTGATACTTGACTTACTACTGCCGCCGTAGCCCTTTTGCGGCGACACCGGCCAGGTGTGCGCTAGGAAGGCATGCGCTGAACGAGAGGAGAGCACGGGCGCATGTTGACAGCAAGGGGGCATGGCCGCAGAGCAGGGCGTGGGGGAGGGGTCCAGCTCAGCCCGACTAACTCGCGCCTCGGCATGTGGCATAAATAGTGAACCGGCAATTATTTAGCCATGAGTCGGGGGCAGAAATTTGGTCGGTTGCAATTAAATCCCTCAAAAAGTTTCCGCTCCGCGGGCTGGAAACTGGATTCTATAGTGAAAATTAATTAAGATGCCAGCCCTGCAAGAACCCCTCTGACACGAGTCGTCCTCGTTCGATCATGTTATTGTAACCCAGCTTAGGCCGCTTCGCAGAGAAGGTGGTGTCCACACCTGTGACACATCAAGACACAAAGACAGTCATGGAGCTCACCTGCAAGGAAAGCCAACTACCCGTACTGCGCTCCATCCCGGGCACTTTTTGGCATGCTGTACTGTGTTGAAATTTAGGTGCTGTAGCCACACGATCCGTACTGGTGCCGACCCACACCTATCGGGAAGTACTAGCATGCAGCTTTGCGGCTCTGGTCTCTGTGGCAGAGCTCGGCCTGGCGGCAGCAGCGGGCCCCCGCCCGCCCTTACCTGCCATTGCTACTTCATCACCGTTGCCCAAGCAGTTCTTGTTGGTCAGCTTGAGCAGCGTGTCAGGGCCACACAGGCTTCCAGGAGGGATTTTTGAAGCGCTGGAGTAGCTCAGGTAGAGTCCCACGTAATCGTTCTCCATTTGAGGGTGGAAATGAAGGTTTTTTTGTTTGATTCTTACATGGAAGCATCCGGAACCCAACATGTAAGGACCCATATACGAGCCAGGGGCTCCAGGGCCCAATGAAGGCTCCTGGACAAACAGCAGGCAGGGCAGCAAACCGCTGCAGTTTGACGAGGTATCCAGCTGTAACGGTTGATGACCCATTCACGTAGCCGAGTTGGCAATGCTGCAGAACTGCAACTGTGTTCGGCGCATGAAACCCAGGATCGTGCCTAAACGCAAATGTCGATAGAGCATGCGCTGGACCTCACGGAGCAAAGTATTGGTTGAATGCAAGGAGCTCTCAACAAACCTAACACGCATAGCCACCAATTTCAAATACCGGCGACTGTATCTGCTGCTCCTTCGAGCGCATAACGCCCGGAAGCACCCACTGCATGTCGGCAGCGGGACCGACACGGGAGCGTTACGTGTGGGCCCACTTATTCAATTAAGTGCTGTTATAACATTGCGTGCGTTCCCACCTCGTAAAATCCGGTTGCGTGGACCTGTGCGGTTAGGGCCATTCTTGTGGCTTTCGCAACCAGGCAAGCGTCAAGCAAATACTTTTGGGCAACAGCGAGCAGCAGCGCATCAAGGACGTTTCGGAGTGCAGTTGCAGTAGCCGCCACCGTGCTACCGTACGGAGCACGCTGAGAGCTCCCGTGGTACTGAGCTCCCAGCCCTCGAGGGTAAAACCATGCGCAGGGTTCTCTATACAGCTAGAGACAGGCACGCCTTGCATGTCATAATGAGTTGACAAGACTGCGCTAAGTACGTGCGATTACGGTACTTGCGGTGCAAGTACGGATATGCCGGTACACACAGTGACGCGCAGAGGTCCCAGGGCAAGCCCCAGAGACTGCTAGCGTTCTGCATGCGTACCGGTAGTTCCTCGTGCTGCCTCACAAACAGCTGTAGGCACTGCCCGAGAACCGGCACAACAGCAACGTGTTGCCAGCTTGCCATCGTGCGTGCTAAACGCCCTCAGCCTGCCGTTCCACACTGCATCCTACACTCTCCCCCATGCACGCTGCTTGCTGCGCAGTGCTCAGTGCTTGGTGCGCCGTGAGATCTGAGTATTCTCAATCAGGCTTAGTGTGCCCTGGTTGTCACCGTGCATGGGCACACACTGCACACCACAGCCAAACTCGCACATCAAACGCGTAAGCCAAATAGCCTCTTTCGCACGAAGCCTCGCTCAGGTGTGGCTATGGGCTCAGTCGAATGGGTGTAACGCAGAGTAGCCTGCTGTTGCCAGGTGCCCTTAGCTCGTGAAGGAGCCAGCTGAACTCTCATGGCGTGCCGCCAGTTGGGCAGTAGCAGCGCTGCTGCCACGTTGGTAGGCTCCTGCTTCTCCAGACTCGCTGCGAGTGGCACTGCCAGGGCTGCACCTGGCTTGAAGCGCTCCGGGGGTTTGCGCGCATAGGACTTGCGTGCTAGGGGCGCCGGGCGTGTGCCGGTGCGGCGCCAGCATCGGTGCTGGTGCATGAGTTGACGCCGAAGGCTCCTACCTCGCTCGCCCTCGCAGCACCAGCGTTCACGGTGGGCGCCCCCGCGTTCTGCACCTGGGGAGTTTGCAGCGCCGGATCCATGCGGTAGAGCTGGTGGCTTGTGTCGTGGCTGGGGTGATGGGCAGCAACAGCCGCAGTTGTACGGGCGGTGAGGCTCGGACCACTGTACCAGCCACGACGTAGTTGCTGCTGCCGTCGCTCCTGGTTGCAATAAGCCGCGTTAACATGCGCTGCTTCGCGGGGTCATACGCGCGCACGAGCACCTGCCTCCAGCAAACTTGACAGCTGCTCCGCACAGTCGAACACGTGTACAGCAAGCAGCTTGACCTTGGAGCTGGGGACGTACTGCACGTTACTGATGGTGACGGTGGAGTCCACATTGCTGATCGTATGACAACGGTACCGTAGCCAAAGGCCGTAGCTGTTTCTCCGTTGCCCCACATCACAAGGGCACGTGGCTGGGGATATGCGTGGTACTCCACCAGGTCACTGCGATCCGGCGTCATGTGGTAGTAGGCGGCTGAGTCCACAATGTAGGGCGTGCAGCCGGCGGCAGCGCCGCCAGCGCCATCTGCGTGCTGGCACGGTCCTGGCCGTAGCCGCCCGCGATGGTACTGCCGCTTCTGCTGCTGTGCACGTGAGGGGCTCTGTAGCCATTCCTGCCGAGCTGCCATGCCTTGCGCCTTGACACGGCACTCATTCTCCACGTGACCGGGGCGACCGCAGTAGAAGCACTTGCGGTTGGCGTTAGGGTTGGAGTTGAAGTCGGGGGCCCGGTTACTCTGGCTGCGCTGGCCCCGACGAGTCCGGCGGCAGCTGGCCTGCCGCCAGTGGGTGGGGCCGCGCCTGCCGCCAGCACAGGTGCGGCGGCGGACAGCAGCTCACTGCGGTGAAGCCCAGCTGCGATGTTGAGCTCCGCCAGTGCTGCGTTGAAGGTTGTCCGGTTGTTGGAAAGGATGCTGTGCTTAGCCACAGCATACTCAGGCGGTAAGCCGTTGACCATGGCTGTGACTGCCTGAGCCTCCGTTGCAGGCGAACCGACCAGCTGAAGGTTCGCAAAGATACCAGCCACACGCGCTGCGTACTGCGTGGGCGTTTCGCCGGGCTGCATGCGCGGCGGTGCAGCTCGCTGACAAGATGCTCTCGTTGGCCCGGCACTCCTGCTGATAGACGTTACGTAGGCTGTTCCAGGCTTCCAGAGCTGACCTGCATCCTCGAAGCAGGGAACGGGCGCTCGGGGCAACGCGTTCGCCGATAATGCCCAGCGCCTTGGTGACTGTCTGTGGAAGAGCTTGAGACACCGGCTGGTTGCGATCAGGATCCCACAAACCCTTCCTCATCAGAGTATATTTGATATCTTGCTCCCACTGGGGCCAAGTGACCCCTGGGTCGCCGAGTCGGAGCTTAGACATGAGGCCTGAAACAGAAAGTGCCTTCTCGCGTTCGCGATTGTATCAGAGTTTGCCGCTGAGTACCGCCGAAGCGGTGGGCTCATAACCTATTGAGAAGGGAGCGGCAATGTCTTCACACGTGTCGTTACACGGCTTCCCAAGACCAGGATATCGCGTTCGCGCCTAGTCGTGAGGTAGCAAGTTAGCCAGAGAAACAGCGTTTAGTTTGTGCTTTTGTACTATATTGCGTCTTATCATCTTCTTATGTCATCACATGACGTTGACACCTATTTATAGACAAGGTTCGTGCCGTACTGAACGAACCACAACCGTCTAGAGCGTTCCAGACCAGACTGACCCAGAGTGGTCTGGACGTATCTCAAGTCTTCGTGTCACTTCTCAACACTTCCCACCTCCATGGCCTCCAGGGCCGCCAGGGCCACCACTTTTTACACGCACTGCTGTATCCCGGAACGAAGGTGCACCAGCTAGCCACACGCGCTCCCTGCGTATGCCCTCCCCCGCCGGCGGCCACCCATCCTGCATGCTCTCCACCACTGCCCGCGCCACCGGGCAGTTCCAAAAGTGGTGCCAGAGGGTGACATTGCCCCCTGACCCGGGGTTTCAATAGCCAATCTCTGGTCCTGGGTCCCGTTTTCAATTCCAATCACGCTGCCCAGCCAAATCAAGGTGACCTGGCTCTGGACAGGCACTGTTCACTCCCAACTTGAAGCCCCCGTTTACCAAGACAACGTTGTTGCCGCTTTGCTTTTTGTAGTTTGCAGTGCCGCACCGTACATGCACCGCACAGGTCAGGGCAGTAGCTTCCCCTGTTGGCATGCAATTTAACTACTTATTTCCTTTGATACTGTTCACTAAACATTCATGTTCACTAAGCAAGCTGCGCAGTGAACGCGAGGGAAAGTGAAAGGGCCCAGCTTTAACGCAAGGGACAATTTGCACTGGTCCGCGAACCATTTGATTGTGTAGCACGTTCTAGCTACTGTCGGCAGCTTCCTGTCCCTCACAGTGATAGGCCGAGGCACGCGGCCGGCCGGCGCAGGGGCTCAGCCGATGGACAAGTTGCCCATATGACTGATTATTTCTAGATGCCTAAATAGCCACTGTACAGGCTAGACCATGCCTCTGCACCCTATGGACAGGCCAAGCCCTGTGGCCCAATGGGTCACAGATGGGCCTCGTATGCAGTATGCAGTATGCCTGCATCATCTGTGTGCACTATACAGGGTCTTTGTTGACTGCTTGTGTGCTGTGAGCAGACGAGCGCATGTTTATGTGCGAACTGCAGTGCGGTTGCAGCGCGAAGCCTGGGCTCCTGAAACGCAAAACACATATATCAACCACTTTGCACACCAACGAGTTGTTACGAGTTGTTAACTGTAGTGCCTCGCCTTGGCGCCCTTCGCCTTGCTGTTGTTTGAATGGTAGTGCGCGATCGGCAGGCACGCGGCCACATGCCACGTGTGTCAGGGGCAGTCAGACTGCAGCTAGTGACCAGGGAACTCAGTCTTAATGGCCAGGCAACTCAATCCTGGTGGCCAGGCAACTCAATCTAGGTGGGGCACTGCCACCAATCTCACGGGTTCCAATCTTAATCTCCGGGACCGGGGGTGACCCCCCAATCCAATCCATTGTCACCCTCTGGTGGTGCCGCCTGGGTTGCCGACCCCAGTCGTCAGGGCCACCGAAGCTCCCACACCCGGCGCCTGCCCCCTTCTGTGCGAATTGCCAAGCAAGGGAACGCCGTAGACCGTTAGCCGCCAAAACGTCTCCTTGTGCTGGTTTTCCCAACGGATGCCCCACATTTTCCGGCGGGTCAAGATGTGCGCCCATCTGGGCTGCACAGAACGTTGTGCTGATATGTATATGTACGAAATATGGCATGTTTCTGCCGTACATGAGAGAAATACGGTCTGTGGTCCAGGGTTGGTATGGCACGCTGTCGCGACCCAGCGTGGCGGTGTGGCACAGCTCTGCCGACATGTGGAAATTGGCTTGCAGTTGATGTTGGCACTTTGTGTACCGGTAGCAGCAGGTTGGAGTCGCTGTGTGTTAAGCCACGTGGCACTAGGCCCCGGCACGTGTCAAGTGTATACACCGTGCGTTCAGTGTGCGTTTGAGCAGTTAAATCAGCAGTCGTAGAGTTTATCATAGCAGTTAGTGGATTCTTTAGCGTGCCGTGTGTATGCGCCTTAGCGCTTGGTTTCTTTGGTCGCCTTCTGGGCACCTGCGGTGCAGTTCTATGTGTAAGCGCCCGTGCGAGGCGCATGTCAGTACTGGCGTGGCACACCTTAGCAAGTAGAGCATAATACGTACAGTACTTTGATGTTTACTGTTGCTAGTAACAACGTGGCGTGTTGATCTCGGTAGGGGTTTACGCCTGCCGTACGTTTGGGGACCTATTTTGCTGCTGGAGCGCGGGCACAGCGCTCTTCTTGCTCCGCCAAAGTGACCCTTGGCGACCGAACATTGCTATGTATCTTGTAAGGTTACGAGCAGGACTTATGGAGCCCGCCGCGGTTCGTTCCCTCTTTTAGAGCAAGCGTTCCCCGGTAGTCGACGGTGCCCATACCGTTTCGCAGCTAATCCCTGCACGGCGAAGGCCTAGCTAGCCGTAAGCCGTTGCCCATTACTGCTATCGACAGGTAAAGTGATAATAATAATACTAACGCAGGAGGCGAAGCACCTCCGCGTGAGTTAAGGAGGTGGGGTGTGTTGCACCCGGGACGCGCCCAGGTGGCCCCCATCCACCGTAGGGGGGTGGAGTCAGGTGGATTGCCTGACAGCCCACCCCAGGAGGCAGGTAAAGTGAAGTTGTGCAACCGCAGTGCTGAGCCTCAGGGGGAGGTGGCATGAGCACGCTTTCGTGCCTTTTGGAGCAGTTGCCGCAGCGCGCGTAGTGCTGCTTAAGCCCACTTTCTGACAGGTCTATCAAGCAGCTTGGTGAGCGCACTGTGTGCGTCTCGCCCCTGCGCAACCAGCAAGTGACTCGTAGGCACATGGAACCGTTGTCCGTACTATCCTGGGTCGTGACAGCGTGGTAATGTCACTTGTTTGTTTGTTTGTTTGTTTCTTACATGGTAGGATCCGGAACCCAACATGTAAGGACCCGTATACGAGCCAGGGGCTCCAGGGTCAACGCAAAAGCCCCAAGGCATGCACCCGGATACACTGCTACCAGGATGCCATCAGTGAGCGAGCTCACTAGCTAACGCATAAACGGTACACGGGCATGACGCGCAGACCAAATATGCCCTAACAGCACTGCGAGTTTCGCCTGATTAGGTCCGAGCATAACATCACGCATGCTACCGCTCAGCTCAAGACCGCTATCGCGTCGTAGGCAGTAGTACGCGGCACAACGCAGTAGCACGTGTAATGTCACGCGCACCAGGAGCGTCCCACACTCCCACTGAGGTCCCAGGGCGACCAGGCGTCAGCCAATCCACATCAAGACACTTCTCATGCCCTGAAAACACGTGGCTGAGAGACCCCGATGCCTTGCAGGGAGCTGCCCTGCTGGTGTCTGGCAGCACATGGGAGGGCACCTCCCTTGCCACAGGGGTGTGGACTGGCACGACGTGTTCTAAGCGCAGACTGGAGACGTTGACATTGCTGACATTGCTGCGCTTACAGTTTTGTAGCAGGTGGACACAGCAGCAGGTGCATCCTGGTGCTGAAAAAGCCCCTGATTCAGGCATGCGCCACGTGACATGTGCGAAGTAAGCACGCACCAGCCCGTTCAGAACCGGCTGGGGTGTCACCGACCCACATAATGCAACAGTTTGGGCTGTACAGGATGTTGTCCGGCTTGATGTCACGGTGCATCTACCCCTTGTGATGCACTTTGGTACGTGACAACTGACTGACTTGCATTGTGGCAATACATTCAGAAAAAGAAAGCCTGCTGCATAGCAGGATGCAAACAAGCGGTGTCAGCTTTGCAAAAGCTCAGGCCCTAGCACCGCATGCCACGTCGTGTCGGGTACCTGTCACGCCCAGATGCTGCACACGTGCCCACTGAGTAAAGACACGCCACTGGTGAATAGAGCGAAATGGCACGGGCTAAGTCCCGCCTGCCGTCGTGCGGTTGCACGTTGGACGGAGCAGTAGGATGCCGATGCCGAGAGCTGATGATGACAATGATCCTAACCTCACAAGCTGTAACCTCTGATCCCCTAGCGTCCTGGCGGTGCGCAAACACCAGGATGCGCTCAAGCCAGCGCCCAAAGGCAGCTACGCTCGGCAGCAAGGCGCGCGTCAACCCTAGACAGCAGAGAACTGGCCGTAAGAGCCCTTGCCCCTTGTCAGGCTCGGCACTCGACGATTCACCTTGCTATCTACTTGGAAGACGTCGGCTATCCCATGCTAGGCTACACTACGAAGTGGTAAAGCAAAGTTGTTCCCCTAACGCAAATGGGGCGGGCTGCGGACTCGTTCAGTAAGTCAGGCACTATCCTTGTTGCTTACAGTGAAAGCTCTGGAGTATTGGCACAGACCACAGTAAACCGAGCAACGCAACCAGCGTTGCTCGGGATACGTAAGCGTCCCCTGTACGGCTTAGAGAGATGCGATCTGCACCGTCCGATACTGACCCACCGACCCGCACTGTCGAGCTAGGTCACTCACCACGCCACAAGGCAGGCCAAGCACCTCATGTGAACAGGTAAGGGCTCACACAACCCGAGCTCCAGGCGAGGCAGGTACTATCGCGCGCTTGCGGCCGCACCAGCTCGACCCGATTCCCGACGCAACAGACCCGATGGGCCTCTACAAGTCAAGTAACAACCACGAAAGGCACTAAGCCAAACCTAACCGCTAACAGTGCGGTCACTCCCTTGCCACGCATGCCACCGTGGGAACCTCCCCTGCACCTGCCGGCACTCTTGCCACGAGACCGTGGTACCCGGGACCAACACACGGTACACACACAGAGCAAACGCCTGCGCCCCACTGCACCTAATGACAGCGAAATGACCAGGTGCAGTGCCGGTCGTGACAGCTGTCACGCCCAGATGCTGCACACGTGCCCACTGAGTAAAGACACGCCACTCGCCTCCTCGGCGCACAAGTGCAACGCAGTGCGTCGACCCGCGTGTCTTCAGCGCTTACTTGCGCTCCACGACAGTCAGTTTGTCCCTGCCTCTACAGTCTGCAGTCTCTGCTGCATCCAACCGTCCACTGTTCACCTCTCCTACCCTTTTTTTTTTGAAAGCGTGCTTTAATGCTGTGCTCTTGCAAAAGTGCTGACTCAAACAGCCACCTCGCATGCCAGTCCTGAAAATGCTCCAACGCCCCTTACCACTGTGAAATACCTGGGGCCGCATGCTCCCTCGTGCCGTACGCTTGCACCTAACCTACACCAGCGTCACTGCAGACCGCCGGTCCACCAGCATCACATCCTCGTCTCGCGGCTGTTGAATACGCACCCCTTCGACCCGTCTTCATCCCCCCACTCCAACATCGCCAGGCGCTCCCTCTGCTGAGCGGCACGGAGCCACTCGTAGCGCGCCTCATCCGCCCCTGCTACATACTCCCATGGCACCCTCGCAAACACCCCCGCTGCCGCGTTCTCCGCCGCCGCCGGCAGCGCAAGGTCCAAGGCGCCATCCCCCACACCCAGCACCACAGCGTCGAGGCTGTGTCCGTCTTGCGCCAGCTGCTGGTAGAACGAAGGCCTGGCCGCATCCCATGCCTGCTGCGGCGCGTGCCGCCGAACTGAACACCCCTGCGCCTCCAGCACCTCGAACCCCTATCGTCTCGCGAGCAGCGAACACTACCTCCTGCATCCCCAAACTCGACGCTGCTGCTGAGCTGGCTCCACTGCCGGCTGGTCACCCGTGTGGCCTCCAGCCGACCCGCCGCGCACCTCGCGTGCACCGCCCTCTCCTTGCCCTCATTATGCTGCCCGGCATCGCTGGCCAAAGCAGCCTGCACATTGCCCGGGTGCACATCCTTCACCTTCACGCCACCTGTCGCCCAAGTGACCTTCGCCACGGGCCGCCCGCGCGCCTTCTCCTCGCGGCCAAGCAGCATGCTCGAGCTGCGTGCCGTTACGGTGCCCTCCGTACCATCGTCGTACAGCACCAGGAACAGCTCCTGCGCCCCTGCCGCTCAGGTAGTGCGCACTGCCCAAGCGCACCTCCTCCTCTCCATGCACATTGGTGCTGCGCTGCTGCACCCTCGCACCCTCAAATGCCGCGAACACGCCCGGCACGGGTTCCGTGGCGCTGCTTTGGGCTGCTGCACCTCCGCCGTTCCTTTCCCTGCACTCCGTCCCTTAACCACCCGGCGCTCCAACCTGCGCTGCTGCGGAGCTGCCACTGCTAGACGCCGACGCCGATCCATCGTCCTCCCCTACGGCGCCCTGCACACCCGCCTTGATGCATGCGGGGCAGAACCAGTCGCCATCCGGGATGCGCAGCAGCGGCGGGCTGAGGCAATAGGTATGCCAGCCCACTCGCAGCCGTCACACAGCAGCATGTGCACTGGGTCCAGTGGCGACTTGCAGTCTTCGCAGGCGTGCTCCACGCCTGGCCGTGCCAGACGCGGTCCCACCTCGGCTCGCGAATGGGCAGGTGGCGGTGCGCACCGGCGCGCATGGGCTTGGAGCGTGGCCCCGTCTTTGCCCTGCAGCACAAGCACACCGCCCTGCCTCACCTCCTTCCGCGCAGCACCGCACACGTGTGCGGCACCAGGGCCTTCTTGGAGGTGGTCGGAGTGTAGTAGACGTAGTCCCGACCTCGGCGCGCGAGCGGTGGTACCGCCTCAGCGCAGCTTGGCGTAGCGCAGCGTATCGCGATGCTGGGCTATGAGCAGGTTGTCCCCTGCGATGGCCAGGTGCCGCCTGACGCGTGGGCACGCTCGACCACCGAGGCCTCTGCGGCCGGGGTCATCGAAGTTCAGCGGCGCCTCGAAGTTTGGCGTATGGCGCGGGATCGTGGGGGCGTTGCATGCATGAGCTGAAAGGGGCTGAAGCGGCGTTGGCGCCTGCTCGAGCTGTTGTAGCCCAGCATGGCGTAGGGCAGCAGCTCATCCCAATCCGCCTTCTTGCCTCCGTTGGTCCGCATCATGCGAGCCAGCGCGCGCTTACATGTCTGAACGGCTTCGCTGAGACCGTTGGCCTCAGGGTGCGCGGCCGAGGTCATCGCGATGGTCCGTGAGCGTATCCAACAGCAGCTGCGAACTCACCCTTCCACTCCGAGCCCTGATCGGTGCAGACCTCTGCTGGTGCCCCGAACCGCCCTAGCACATGGTGCAGGAAGGCGAAGGCCGTATGCTTGGCCCCTTTGGAGGTTAGCGGCCGCGAAGCGGCGTACCAGAAGTACTCCACGCACACCATGGCGTAGCGATGGCCACGGGCGGTCTTGGTGAACGGCCCGCACAGGTCCACGCCCCAGCGATAGAACAGGCCGTTGATGGGCGTGGGGTTCAGGCTGCCAGCCACCCGGCGGCGCCCGACCTGCGACCAGGCCGCCTGCGCAGCCCGTGACGATAGCCTCCACGTCACGGCGCAGCCCGTACCACAATGCTTGGCGGCGCCTGGGCTGCCGTTCACCGGACACCAGGTGCCCGGTTTCCTCATGCGCCCTCGCACCAGCGGCGTTAAGCTCCTCTGGCGCAGGCACCACCGATGATGGCTTAGCGGCATGATCCGC
>BQMZ01000232.1:0-176009 GCA_036984285.1 Chlamydomonas sp. KOR1
CACATTACTGCGGGCGTTGCACAAGCCAGCCATCCCAGGCCATCCTACGAAATGAAGAGCTTGTCAGTTGGAGGCTTGGTGCCCGGTCGCAATGCCCTCAGCACAGTCATCATGTGCTTGAATTGCAACCCTCGTCAGTCTGGCTGCTACCGTATCGCTAGCGTAGCAGGTGTAGGATGTACGGCCCTAGCTACGGGCATCAGACCACAAGACCAGATCAGACCCGCCTTGAGGACCATGGCACACCGCAGCGCCCATGCCCAGCATACCATACAACGTTTCCCAGCCCGTACTCAGGGGCCCCGTGCTGCATATACCGTACACGTATCGATGAATTCTCCGGTAAGTCAGAACATTGCATGCACCATATACACCTTCTGTCATGGATCTTGCCAAAAACGGCATCACCCGCGTGCCCGACACACCTACTTGAGTGACGCATTCGCTTCATCACCCCATGCCTCGTATCCCACACCTCATCGTTCATTCCCAAACGACGCATGCCTTCGAGGCTGAATCAGTAAGGTATCAGGAGCAGGTCACGCGCCCGATGCACAACCGGTTCCTGCCACTGAGCAACACGACGTCCGCAACCACCAGCACACGAATCGCCCCTTACATCGCCCCAAGCAGAATCCCTTCCAGCCTCTCGCACACCTCCCCGAATCCCGGCCGCTCCCCCGGCCGCCCCCTCAGACACGCCTCAGCCAGCGCCACGTACCCGGGTGGCACCTGCTCCGGCCACACAAGCAGCTCGGGGGGTAGAGACTCTGCGTCCGCACCCGCCGCCGCCCCGCCCTCTCCCGCCGCCGCCGCCCGCTGCCGCGTCAGCCACGCCCGCAAGGTCGCGCCCTCCGCCGCCCCCGCCGCCAGCAGCTCCGGGACCGGCCGGCCGTGCGCCAGCTCCCACAGCAACACACCGAAGGCGTAGGCGTCCGTGGCCGGGCTGGCGCGGCCGCACCACACCAGCTCAGGGGCCGTGTACAAGGACACATCCCTGGGGCGGGCGGCGGGATTGAGGCGTTACTCCCCAGAGTTACGATGATTACGCTGTGACACAGGTGTTGTATCAATTTTCAATGCTAAATGTGACGTGGTCGTTTTACTTGTACGAGGCATGTTCCGGTGTGTTTCTGCGGCCCTTACCTCGCTGCTCCTGACAGGTGCGTCTGGTCGGCATGCCGGTCTAGCCGTCCAGCCAACCCGAAATCAGCGATCTGCTGGGCAGCCAAAGATAGCAGGGTGAAAGGCATGCGGGCCCAGCGCAAGCAAATCAACCGCAGCGAGCGGGACGTGTATATGGTGTGCTCTCAAACGTCAACAACGGCACGTAGAGGCGCTCTGTCTCTGAGTACGGTATTTGTCCAAGCATGCCACATGTGCTCAGCCGCCCACATCTTCTCCCGAGACACGACAGCCATGTGCACCGCACCTTGGCAACATATCCGTACGACAGGCGCACGTCTCCAATGCGCACCGACCCATGGGCCGCCGCCGCCGCCTGGCGCTGCTGGCACCCATTAGGGCCTGGCCCAGAGCTTTGCGGGCCCGCGGCCGCCGCCACCGCGGCCGCCCGCGGCTCCTGGCCCATGAGCAGCACATTTGCGCTGCTGATGTCGCAGTGCACGATGCCGCGGGCGTGCAGGTGCGCCACGCCGCGGGCGACCTGCAGCGCCACCAGAGCCGCCAGCAGGGGCGGCAGCGGAGGCGAGGGGCAGGAGGAGGGGCCACAGGAAGCGCTGCGGCTGGCGCAGCGTGCCACGCCAACACAAGCTTCCACTGCAGCCTCCTCCCGTGCATGCACGGCTGCATCTGTACCATTGCGACGGCCGAACCCACCCTGCCTAACGTCGCTGGCTCCAACGCCGCTAGGCCGGACAGCTTCTGCAGCAGGCGTGTCGCTGCCTGTAGCAAAACTCGCGCCTGCGTCCATACTGCAGTGCCTCCTCCCAGCTGCGGGCCAGGGCTCCTCGATGCCCACGGACTCGCAGCCTTGCGACGTGTCCGTTGTCTGCGAGAACGCGTGCAGCCCTTGTGCCTTCGGCAGCAACACAGGCGCCCATCGCAGGTCAGAGCCTCCAAAACCCGCCAAGTAAGCCCGTGAGCGGCAAGCCCCAAAGCTGCCAGCCCCCTCCCAGCGCCGCCCTGCCACCACCTCACTCACCCTGCACTCCGCCAGCTTCCCGCTGGCCAGGCAGTCTCTCAGGCTGCCCCCATCGCACAGCTCCTGAACCAGCGTCAGCTTCCACACCTCCGCCTCTCCACCGCCGCTGCCACTGCCCTGCCCCTCACCCGGCTGCGGCCCCCAGGCCCCCGCTTCCCCCAACCTCTCCAGACCGTGCGCGTAGGTGGCCACCACGTGTACGTGCGACACGGAGGCGGAGATGGCAGCTTCGCGGACAGCTAGCTGGGCAGCGGCTGGGACGGCGCCGGGGGCCGGCGCCGCCTCCCGGTGCACGCTAAACAGCACGTGCTTGACCGCCACGTCCAGCCCACGCCACCGCCCCGCGTACACCACGCCCTGCGCACCGCGGCCCAGCTCGCGCAGCAGCACCAGTGCTTTGCCTTTGAGTGCGTCTGCACGGCCCGCGGTAAGCTGCTCGAGCCCCGGCGAGCCCGGCATGGTGCCAGTGTCCTCAGCGGAGTCCGATGGTGCATATGTTGGGGTCTGCAGCACTAAAGAGTAGCTGCTGCTGCTGTCGGAGCTCCCGTGCGTCCCCGCTGGATCCCCGGAGATTCCCGACGCACGGTGCTCCGCTTCCTTTGCCGTACTCAACGACAGTTCCGCCGTGCCGCGAAGCTTGGGTGTGGCCGCGTCCTTCGCGGACGCATAGGCCAAGGGCCCCGCAATGACCATGCTGCTGGCAACGCTGCCAATCTCCTCATGCAGTTGCGCCAGCGAGCTCTTAAGGAGTTTAGGCAAGAACGCATGGATTGCCATGCCGGCGGGTGCCGTGTCCGAACGGGATGAAACTGTGCTGCTGGCATGGTCCGACTGAATCCCGGAAGAAGGTAAGCCCGCGGCATCCTGCCCATCGCTGTTGCAATCGTCCATGGCAGCTGTCGCGATGCAACTGCTCTGCACGCTGTCGAGCTTTCCCTCCGCCGGCGGCGCACCGGCAACGTCACCTGCCCCGCTGCGACTCCGCCGGCGCCGCTGCATGTGCATGAGCAGCAGCACCCCTGCGCACAGCCCGGTAACACACACCGCTCCAGCACCAAGCCCTGCCCCCAAGGCCACGGCTAAGCTACTGTGCCTGCTTGCAGGTGCTGGTCCAACTCCCGCACGCACCGTGGGGCCCTGCTGGGGCTGCTGCGGAGGCGGATGAGTTGGCAGGGCCGGCTCCTTGACAGGGAGAGCTGGGGATGCGATGGACGGTCCTGCCAGTGGTAGCGCTACCAAGCCGTGTTTGTCCATCAGCCCGGGCACAGGCTCATGCCCGCCTTCCGGCGGCCTGGTCAGCTGCAGCTTGTACGGCAGGGCCAGGCCGGCCACCCGCTGCTGGTGCTGCTCCGCCGCCGCAGCTGCCTCCGCAGAAATGCCCGGCGGCGGCTGCGTAACGAGCGTTACGTTGCGGCCCGCGAGCCTGCACCAGCTCAGGGTGTGGAACGACAGTGCAGCCACGCCCGACACACCGTCCCACGGGTCGGCCACCGCCCCGTGGGACGCCGACGCCCAGGACGGCCGCAGCGCCGCAAGCAGAGCCGCCGCCGCTGGGGCCGCGTCGCCGCCGGGCTGCAGGTCCACCTGTCGCTCGTCGGCCAGACGGTACGACGCCAGGGAGGAAGCTGCCGCGAAGGTGGCTAGCGCCTCGGCCACGGATGCATCCGTAGGCTGCAAGAATGCCTCTGCCGCCGCCCCTGCTCCCATGTTGCCCTGCGCCCACGCCGCTGCCAGTAGCGCAAGCTCCTCCGGCCGCACCAGCAGCACCACGGAGTCAAGGAACACACGCGGCAGCCACGGCAGGGGCCCCGAAGGCGCGACCGACCCGGGGGGCGGGGGCATTATCAGCACCTGCTCCGCGGCGCGGTCGAAGTCCATTGCCCACAGGCACGAGGTCAGGTTGGCCAGCGACGGGGCAAGGCCACCCGTAGGGCTGGCGCCGGCTGGAGCAGCGGTAGCAGCTTGCGTCAGACGACGCCGCGTGGGTCCCACAGCACCCCAGGGGCCAGGGCTGCTCTGGCGGGGCGGAATGCCTCCTGCGCGCTGGGACAGCGTGCGGCGCCGCCGGGGTCGGGCTGCTGGCAGCTGGGCACTGCCATTGCCCGCAGTAGTTGGCGGGGACGAGGAAGACCTGATGTGCTCTTCTGTGTTGTTGCTGTCCTTTGCGGTGGTGGTGGTGATGGTGGTGGCACTGTTTGTGGGGTTGCTGCTGCTGCTGCTGCTGCCGCCGCCGCCGCGTGCGGTAGGGTGCAAGCCCGCTGGCGCCAGCCCCGCCAGGACCAGGTCCCGAAAGACAAGCGAGGCGTTGGCGGCGCGCAGGTTGAAGGCGGCTGGGAGGCCCACCATGTCGAGCATGAGGGGGCCCTGGGGGTAGCCCAGGACCACGGTAGGCCCGACCAGCACTGCCTGGGCTGTTACGAAACTCGTGAGGAGTACCAGTTCATCGGTGAGGTCGGGGGTTGCCGGCACAAGCTGCAGCTGCGCGTCTACCGTCATTGCTAACACGGTTGGTAGCTGTGGTCTCTGAAGCAAACGGGTGAAGTCCGAAGGCTTCGCCTTGCCATCAAGTGCGTTCACGTCTGCCATATTCACGGGAGCCGGGACTCCCTGCTGCAGCGTCGCTGGGGGTAGAAGCTTGCACAGCGGCGGTAGCGTGGGGGCCCAGGTGACGTGTGGGCTTGCTGCTGCTGTTGGAGGTGCAGGTGCGACCCATTCTCCTGGTGCTGCAGGCAGCGGTTGTGGACTCAGCACTTCGTCTCTTGCCGCCTGGACCAATGTGACGTTGTCGTACACCATCAGCCTCCCCCATGACCTGAGAGCCCCAATGCGCAGGCGGTTGGCGCCGAGGACCGTGGCGCCCTGCGGCTGCGGGTGCAGGGCACAACGGCGACAGGCTGAGCTACTGTGCACAGTGCTGAGAGGCCGTTGTAATGGTGTGCATCGGACAGGGTGCAATCCGTTGATGTTCATCAGCCTTTGTGGGTGTGTACTACTATAGGCCGTAGGGCACAAACGCTGCAGAGGAGACCATGCGCTTCGCCACCGCGCAACAGCTGCTCCTTTATGGCAGCGGCGCCATCGGTATCACCGGCATCATCTGAGGCGGTTGCACGGGAGACAATGCCACTGACCGGAGCTTACCGCTGGGAAGACCGAAGATGAACTGGCGCACAACCACGACTGCAGCTCAGGCGGCACAGCTTCGGTGGTCTTGTTAACCCACAGGGCCAGCTCCGTCTCTCGCAGCTCCACGGCCACGTCCACTGCGCGCAGGAACGGCACGCCGCTCGTGCCCAGCCGCCTGCGGCTGAAGCTGAAGGTCCACAGCAGCAGCGTCAGCAGCGCATCCGGGCTCTTGGCTGCCGGTCCCAGGGGCGGGTTCCGTATCGTCAGGTTGTGCAGCTCGATGGTGCTGCCCAACCTGATGTCGAACAGTAGAGCGCGGTCGGCGAGGTCAAACACCCGTTGCTGCGTTATTTGCTGTTGTTCAGTGGTCGGCTCGGTATTGTTTGGTGATGTAGGTAACAGGGGCCCGCCTGAGATGATGACAAGCCGTTGGGTGATGGACAGCGGAGCTGGGCTGTCGTTGGGGAGGCTGACGCCCGACAAGCTGACGTCTTGCGCTATGTGGACGTACATGGGGAGGTTGCTGAGCGCGCCCTCCGCCTGCTGTGTGCTGAGAATGTTGACCAATTCCTGCGGACCAGGAAACGCAGCAACGGTGGACCAACAGAGAGGCTAACACTACCACAGGCCAGAGCCCGAGCCAGAGCCCGAGCAGCGATGGCGCCGGCCTTGATATGCACGTACCAGGTTGGCTGACACATAACAAAACATGTTGCATGCGCATCCGGGAATTCCTGAGCAATGGCCAAGCTCTGCCACTTAACTTGCTATAAGTGCATCTGAGTGCACGTACGCTGCTTAACACGCTCCTGTACAAGGTCAACACCCTCCTGCACAAGGTGGTACCCGGACCTCAAAACACGCACGCGCATCCTTGCGCTCCTGCGCAGCACTGCAAACGTAACCAACGCGGACGTGCTCTTGCACATCCCCCGCCAAGCTTGGCATGCCGCAGTGCAATCGAGCAGCTGACTGGTCGCACATGCCTGATGCCTCCCCACCTGTCCGCTGGCTGCCACCGCCGCCACACAGGGGTGCGGCAGCGGCGTGCCCGTGCACGCCACCGTCACGTTGCGCGCCGCCATCCAGGGCGTGTCGTACGAAAGTACCGCCAAAGCCGACGGTGTGACACGGAAGGCGGGCGAGGGCGAGGCCCCGCACGCATAGGTCTGGTGCAGGGACAGCGACCGGCAGGAGGGTGTCTCAAGCCACACGTCCTCCAGCACCAGCTGCGGGCCGGAAGACCAGGCGGAGCCAGTGCAGCTGGCCCCGCCCGTGCATGCATCTGTGTGGCTGGCGTTGCTGTCGGTACCGGTGACGGGTGTCGGCGGTAGGAGGGTGAAGGCCAGGGGCAGGAGGAAGGCACGTTCGGGAAGGGGGTAGGGGGCCTCTGCCAGGCGGACGGAGCGGAGCCTCACGCCCCTGATTGTGACACTCGCGTTCGATTTTATGGCAAATAAATTGGTGGCATTTGCGAGCTCCAGGAAGGGCGCTGGGTTGCCAATGGGCACGCTCTTCGTGGCATTGCCCAGGAGGGTCACATGATGGCCTATCAGTGCCGGGCCAGGCTCGGGGGCGACCTTGAGGTAAGTGTCATGGGCCAAGGCAATGACCACTGCGCCGTTGTCCTGTGGTTTTGAAGGTCCTAGGATTAGCTCGGCCGGCGTCGCAAAGTTAATGGCAAGGGAGGCGTGTGCAGCGCCAACGAGGAGCAGACAGGCCAAACAGCTCGATATCTGCATAGTACATTGGATAATAAGACGGCGACAATGTATGTGTCCGGTAACTGGTGCTGGTGCGCGTAATGATAGCGGTTCGTGACTACTGTACTGTTCCGTAAAAGGCCGGTTCCTGCATGTCCAGCCGTGTCTGAATGCTTCTGGTTAGAATGGCATGAATTAAAATCCCAATGCATAGTGATACTTGGCCGGCCGACCGAATGCTGATTGTAAGCGGTGCACGGGCAATCCACAGTCCACAGTGGTGCAATGATGTGCGAAATGAGCGGGCACTCTGCTCCTGCTGGCGTATAGGGAAGAGACCACCATCACAGGCTCTGCAGATTCAGGAAGCTGGCGGCAGAGTGCATCGTACCGGTTGTTCTCGAGGAACCCATGAAGGCGCGTGCTTCGAGGAGCGCCAATGGAAGCGGCATGGATAGGGTGCGCATGAGGCTACTGATGCCCTTGCTGCACCCATCTGCCCAGGGGTCATCCCCTGCTTCTGCCCGCTGGCGGCCACTGCCAACGTGCCAAGGACCCCGCCTCCTTGCTGGTTTTCCACACAGCACCGAATTCCGAGCCCCTGTAACCAGGGGAGCCTGTAACCTTCTTACGAAGAAGAAAAAGCTGCACATCCCAGCAAGCACTACGTAACAGGGGACTCCCCTGCTACGTAATGCGTTATGCCCCCCTCTGGCTTGTGATGCTGGTGACGCCCGCCGGTCCTCGACTCAACCACCCTAACGGCGCTGGCCCAAGCGCCCACCGGTCCTTGCGTGAATGCCAGGGCTTCGGGGGCCACCAGAAAGGCCACTGCGAACGCGCCTGGTGATTCGGCACCCTGTGGCCTCAGCCCCGCCCCACCCTTCCCCATTCGCTGTGCCCCCTGCAGGCGGTGCTGGTGACCATGCCTACGTGCATTCCAGGACCATCTCGAGGGGTATTGGAAACGTAGTGCTTACCTGGCAGCCGCCAAGCCGGGGACCAAGCCATGCTGCAGTGCCCACGGAGGGTGGGGTACCTGTGCCCCAGGACAGGCGGACAGCTCCTGCCAGGTGCTCTTGCCTTTCCCTCGCTTTTAAGACAGCGGTGCAGGGCTGCTGCCTGGAGGTGCTGCAGCTGTTGCTGGACCTGCAGTTAGTTTAAGGGCAGTCCTTGCAATTTAGCCCTTCGCAGTTGACGAAACCAACTTGGAGCACCTACCAGGAACCTCAAGCCTGCGTTGCACCTTCCCGCCCTCAGTTGTCGTGCATGACCGTTTCCTAGTACCGTGCAACAGCATTGTGTAAAATGATAATTGCTAAATTGAACCCTACCTGGTTTCTACCTGTCCATCGTTCCCTGGCAGTTGTATTGCCGCGCTGTACCGCCATGCTTACATTATGAGTAGGTATGAACTAGGCCAGTAATGTGTTACTTCGGCCATATATTTTGATCAATCAGGAACAATAATGGACAGTGGTAGAAAGTACCGTGACAAGTCAGTTCTTGACGAGGTGGGCAAGGCGCTCGAACGCGCTTACGCGGCAGCGCTTTGACGCAGTGCAGTACTTACCATAGTGCGCGTGCAACGTTTGCGCCTGGGGTTTGCCCACTGCTGGTGTGGGAAAACCACTGACAATTTTTGGCCCGCCAGCCTTTGAACACTCGTTGTGTCAAGCAACATCAGCAAGGGCTAAGCAGTGCCGTGTTGCACTGAGCATTGTGATTTGGATCCCACGGGCGTTGGCTTTCACAGCGGCATGGTTGCATGTCAGCCTCTCGCCTCAATTTGGAACAGACTACTGCTTGCATGCCACCCATCTTATTCACGCAGGACCCTGGGTATGAACACGATGTCCCGGAGCAGGGTTCGTGGCGGCCCCCATACGGGCTCATTGCGCTTTTCGTGTTTTTGGGCATCGTCGCTGGCTTTGGGGGAGGCTTCGGCGCCGGCTGGGCGGCCAGACCAGCAGACAAGGTCACCGCAGTTCAATATGTTCCCATAGACCCGGTGAGTTCTCAGCGAGGGGCCGACTGACCCGTTGGCATCCTCCGTCCCTCATCCAACCCGTCCACCGCTGGCCCAGTCCCACATTCGATACCACGTGCAACCGGCTTGAACCTTTCCCATACGCGGTGCCCAGCTACCACCACCATCCCCTTACGCGCCCATCCGCCAGCCTCCCGACCCACATCAGCTGCGTTCGCCCTTCGCCCCACGCCTTGCGCCCCTACACCAACAGGCCAACAACGTGCCGCCCAACACGGACCTAATCCGCGCCTTCACGCCGCTGGATTTCCGCTCCAACCTGACCTCTGCGGCCGTGACCGTGCACTACGAGCAGCTGAGCGTCATGACGCCCGCCTTCCACGTGGTGTCCGCCGTGCTGTCCACGCTGGCGGGGGTCAACCAGACGTACGACCCGTTAGTCATCCGCAACTACATGGTTGCCAACAACCCACAGAACACGGTGGCGCAGTTCTTTGAGGTGGCGCAGCGCCTGCAGGTGAGCGCAGCGCACCAACGCACCAACGCAGTGGCAACCCGGCTGGTACGGTATGCAGGAGCCTGCTGGTTGTGAGTGCACGCCTAGCACCTGTGCAAAGCACGTGCTCCGCTAACACCTTCCATTATGGAACGACTGCTGAAGCTGCACCTGGCCACCCCTTGCAGGTCAACCCAGGCTTCATGGACCAGCTGTACAACCTGACCACGGCGCTGACGGACGTGTTCGGCTACATCCGCAACAACGAGGGCAAGCTGGGCGGCGCGGGGAGGCGCCTCATGGCCACCTCGTCCAAGCAGCCCACCGCAATCACGCTCGCCAAGGCCTTTGTGAGTAGCTGTGAAAAGGTCCCCGCCTGCCTTCTACCGGCACTACAGTTGCAGTGCTCATGCCGCCCGGCGGCTGAGCCCTTCATTCTGGTTATGTGCCCTGCTGGTCTCTCCTGCCTCCTGACTGCATTGCCACCCCCGCCCCCGCCGCGCTGCAGTCAGCAACCGCAGCTGCCGGCACGCGCACGCACTGGTGCATGCGTAACGATCTCCGTGCTGCCTCCACGCCCGTTTGGTTCCCCCCCCGCAGATCAAGGCCGGCCTGCAGGCCCCTGAGCTGCAGTCCGCCAACACCGACCTCACCACCATCTTCGGCGATGTGGACACCATCGGTGAGCAGCACCTTGCCCTTGCCCTTGCATGCGTGTATGCTCCAGGCAAACCGCGCTCGCATGCGCAGCACCGTTGACAAATAGCACATCCCTCTACGCCTTGCCGCTGCCTCACATGCCGTACTGTGCCGCGCTCCTGTGCATGGCCCTCCCAGCCCACTGCCGCCACCCGGACACCGCCTCCCACCACCTCCCCGCCCATGCCATTCATCCAACTCCCCCTTTTCCCATTACCCCACCCCCCTCCCATCCCTCCCTCCTCCCTCCCTCCCGCTCCCTCCCGCTCCCATCCCTAGTCGACCTGGTGGTGGACCTGTGGAACTCGCTGCGCCTGCTGGTGGCCGACACACGCAACCTGGACATCGCCATGGACAACGCGCACCCGTCGCGCGAGGACACCGCCCGCCCGCCCGTGGACACGCTGGACCTGGGCGACCGGGCCATCCTGGTCAGCTCCCCGGACGTGGGCTCGGACGTGCGCGTGGTGGCGGGCGAGGTGGATGACGACGCCGTGGGGGGCAGCGCCAACGTCAGCAGGAGGCTGCTGATGGAAGCGGGGGCCCTGGGCGCGCAGGGGCGGCGGCTGCTGCAGCAGATGACAATCCCGCTGCCGGCCGGCTTCACGGCGCAGCCCGCCAGCTCCATCCCCGACCTGCTCATCCCCGTGGTGTGGCACGTGCACATCTACAAGTGGGTCGGGGGTGTGCTTTGGCTTGCTGGGGGCACCGGGAGTTGTGGATGCCGGCACTGCTGGTGTGGGTTGGTCTCATATAGATGTGCTGCCCCAGTCCAGTTAGCTTCGTGGTGGTGATGCGCCGTGTGGTGAGAAGCACCCTGTCCCCTAGATGCACTTGGTGGCTTCTTTCCTCACGCAATACTGGTAGCCCATACCATAGCTTGAACTGGTAGCTACATGCACCCTCCGGCCCCCCGTGCTACTGCGCAGGAACGCCGACGGCACGTACGGCCCCCCCGGCTACGACCAGGCGTGCGACATGATCAAGCGCATGACCACCATCGCCAACTACCGGCTGATGCCCTCCAAGATGCAGCTTTTCGTGAAGGAGTGTCGCAACCTGCCCAGGTGCGCAAGGCACACCCCCGCATAAGCGTCATGCAGGCCCCGCGCCCGCCGAGTTACAGACCGTCTCCCTCGACCTACGGTTTCACGCTCATTGTATGCAAGACATGCTGCAGTGGCTGGCTACTCCGCTGTCACGGAATTGGTGAGCTCACCAAGGCGTTGCCTGCCGCAACTGGCGCAGCTGTAGTACATGCCGGGTCAAGACACCACGCCTGCACCGCTGTATGCCGTCGTGCACTCCTCCCCTGCGCCCGCCACTGGCTCTGCCACTTCCTGCCTCGCAGCCCTTCAGATACATGCAGCAGCTACGCTGTGCTGCCATCCAGTGGCGGTATAGGACCCGCGCTGGGAACCCCAACGCGTAACCACAGCAGCTCCCACTACCCTGCAGCTAGCACCACCTGGCCCAGCCCTCTCGCTCATGACGTCTGCCCCTGCCTGGCCTAACTCCGCGCCCTGTGCTCTCTCCCCGCCGCCCCACAGCTGGGAGTACCTGGTCAAGCCCTCCCGCCAGGCGTGGCTTGACTGCGCCACCAACGGCTACTACTCGGACATCTGCGGCGACGTCATCAACCCCTCAGCCTACGACTTCCCCCGCTCCATCCAGGTGGGCGTTGGCGCACGAAAGGCAGCAGGGGTGTCCGCTGTCCTGGATTGTGGAGAGGGGCACGGCTGTTGAAAGGCTCCTGCAGGTCTAGGACGTCCCTCTGCCCCGATCACGTGGTTGCTGCGTGCTGAATTCGGTGCGCTGTATTTGGATGCTCCAGGGCGGGCAGCTAGGGCTGCTAATAACAGCATGCCTGGCATCGCTCTGAACCTTTGGTGGGTTCTGAAATGCTGCTTTGTGCCCGAGTAGTAGACGCATGGCCCGTTTTTAACCTGCTTCCCCCGCAGGTCTACGTGCTGGGCGAGCAGCCCCCCACCGACCACGTGGGCTACGCCTGGGCCCCTGGTGCCACTGACGACCCCATGTACGGCCACGTCTTTCTTACGTGGACCACCGTCAGCACCAGTGAGTGTGCGCTTGCAGGTGGCCTCCACCTTTGTTCACGTTGCCCAGCAGGTTCACGGTCCCAGCTACCGGCCGTAAAACAGTCACAGTGCATCGCGCTAGGCTTATGGGGGCTGTTGGTGGAGTGTCCAGGGTCCATGCAGAGCTGCCATACGCACATCTTATTATACGTTTCGTCTTGCACTCTGCCACGCTGTGATGGACCCACGCGCCTGACGCGCCCACCTTCGCTTGGCTGCAGACGGTGTCAACAACCGCGCTGCGTTCGAGTCGGGTGCTGCTGGCCTGGTGCACGAGGTGATGCACCACCTGGGCATGCCCCACACCTTCTCGGACGCCTCCTGCCGCGACGGTGACGCCCCCTCAGTTAGCGACACGCCCAACACCGCCGGCCCGGTCTGGGGACAGAGCTTCGCGCAGCAGGCCTACCTGCGCTGCCTCAACACCTGGAACCAGGCCCTGTCCACCAACTACGACACCGCCAACCGTGGAGCCTCCACGCGCATCGGCATCCCGGCTCCCGAGCAGGGCACCGGCTTCGACTCGTGCCCCAACAACCCCGGCAACGACGAGATCGCCAACTACATCACCTACACCTACGACATCTGCCTGCTGGCCCTGGGCCATCTCACCTCCGGCCAGATCGCAGGCATGCACCAAATCACCAACGACGTCAACCCGCTGCTGTACAACTGGGCCCAGTACTACGCCAAGAACCCGCCACCCGGAGCCCGCCCTGAGGCCCTACCCCAGTCCTCGCCGCCTCCATCCCCGCCTCCTCCCCGCTCCTCGCCGCCCCCGTCCCCGCCTCCTCCGCCTCCTCCGAGCAACACCGGCAACACCGGCGGCAGGCCTGCCACGTGCCAGTCGACCACCGGCCGCGGCTGCCGCTGCCTGCCCACATGGAACTACCTCAACCAGGACTGGACGGACTGCGCCAACGTGCCTGCTCAAACCAAGGGCCCCATGTGCGCCGTCGACCGCTCCAATGGCGACTGTGCCAACGCCCGCAACGGCTGGTGGGACTTCTGCACCCCCTGCTCCAGTGGCGGCGGCAGCGGAACCGGTAACCCCTCGCCCTCGCCCCCGCCTCCCGCTGGCGGCGGCGGCGGTGGCGTTACCCCCGGCGGCTGCGGCCCCGGAGCCATCACCAAGTCTGGTAAGACGTGCACGCTCAACAAGTGGAAGGTCAAGGGCGACAACAAGGCCTACTCTGGCTGCGCGAACCCCAACAGCGACTCCAACGGGGCGTGGTGCGTGCTGGCCAAGGGCCAGGCCACGGCTGCGGGCACCACCTGGGACTACTGCGCCAACGAGTGTAACCCCACCACGTCCGGGAGCGGCACCAACACGGGCGGCGGCGGCGGCGGCGGCACCAGCGGCGGCGGCGGCGGCGGCACCAGCGGCTCTGTCAGCTACCCGCAGAACAAGCAGTGCACACGAGGCTTCACGGGCCTGCCCGAGGGCTGCTCGTGCAAGAGCAACTACAACATTAACTTCCAGGGCTACGGCACGTCGTACAAGGCGCAGCGCGGGTGCACGGTGTTTGCCGAGACGGCGCCATACGCCATGTGCATCACGGAGAACTGCCGGGACAAGGCGAACGATAAGAAGGCCTTCACGTGCGACTGCGGCATTTAAGCCGCATGTCGTGACCGGATGGTGGCCAGGGGCTGGTGGGTCCATGCGTCCCGGCTCCAGTCGCCTTTCGGACGGACGGGGCGGCTTTGAAGTGAGGACCCTTATGGTTGTACTGTTAGGTAAGCGAGCGTGTTGAGCAGCGGATGTGGGCTCCAGGCGTGTTGCGGTTGTGGTGCTGCAGAAGCACTCGGTGCCGCGTTGGGCTGTGCCGCTCGCAGCCCAGCTACGCCACAATGTTGAGCGGTCGGTACCGGCACGGTTTGTTGTTGGGACCCGCGTGCTGCGACAGCCACGTTAGGTGCAGGCCTGTGCAGGCTGAGCGTGCTGGTTGGACGATGCTAAAGATCTATGCTTCCTCGTCGATTCATCCTGATACTAGTGTGCGGCATGGTGAGGACTATCCTTAGGTGGCCTCGGTGCTGGTTGTGTGAGGGGCATACAGACCATATTTCCTTGCGGGCGCCTGTGCAATGCGTCCGGGCTTGGACAAGCAGGGATGCACGCCTCCTCGCCTTTCATTCGAATCACCGACTGTTGACGGGCTCGCAGTGAGTGCCCTGTGGCTGCGGTGTGCGCACCTTGAGCCTCTGCCCTTCCGGCTCCCGACCTGCTGCTTGTGACTGTGCGTTTGAGGCATTTGCTTGGCGTATGTGGAGAAGTCATATGACGCACCAGCCCAGGGCGAGGGTGAGTGCTGTTGCTCGTGAGCTGGACCATTCATGAACGGGCGGGATAGTTCTGCAATGACGACGTCGAGATCTACATGACGATGTACCAAGGCGACGTGTACCATGGCTCCGATGTGGAGCAACCTTGCGACCGTGGCCCGGGCAGCGTGTTGTGAACACTCTTACTTGTGGGTCTTGGTGTGCCCGCGTCCTTGTGCGCCCTTGCGTGTCCACGTCCTTGTGGGTACGCAGCATCACCCTTTTGAGCCGTTTTGGTTTCTGGTGCTCCCTGTCACTTGGATGAATCTTGATGAGCACACGGGGTAGCACAGCGCGAAGGGAGCAGCAGGGGGGTAGTAACGGCAGTGACCCTTGTGTCACCGAGCTGGGGCTGCGCCCAAGCTTTCCGGCTTTCATTGACGCACGTGTCGACAAAATCGATTCATTCATTTGCTTAGAACTGCTGCATGCTGCAGGTATCGCATTGGACGCGGGGTACCGTACGGGTAGTTGCTGTGCGGACTGGTGGCAGTGTACGACGCCAGGCAAGGTAGCTGCAGGGGCCCCATGGCCATGTAATGCCTTGCCCATTGAACAGTATCTACAATGCCAGTTCGTCTCTTGCAAAGGCACACGCTGTCACAGCCCCTGCGTCGAGCGTCGATAAGGATCAGTAGCATCCAGGGGGCTGCTTCTGGTTAGTTCTCTCGTATCTTAACTCGTCTCACCAAGTGGATGCCACGACAGGGGCGCTGCTTGTGTCCTATGGGTGTGACTCGGCAAGAAGCTGTGTACGGGCGGGACCAGGCTGAGGTAGCGAGAACTTCAGGCCGGACAGGCCCATGCAGGCCCATTCTCCGTAGCCTATGCTGTGTTGGGGCCGGAAGCTCCTGTCCGTACAGCGTCAGGGGTGACCCCCAGTGCCCTTATGGCCCAGAACAGCCCTGCTTTCAGGTTGGGAAGGGGCTGGGCTCTGACAGGGGAACCCAACTGCACAACCAGACATGTCGAAAGAAGACGGCGATTGGTGCTGATAGACTGGTAGGATGCTCGCCGCAATCGGCTGCCCGGCAATGCACGTCGGGGTAAGCCCAACCGTTCCCCCAGCGCCTGGGGCCGCCTGCACTCATCGACAGAATAACTGTACTGGCAGCAATCACACGCGGGAGTTCCGGGCTTCCGGTACTATGTGGCATGCTAAATTGCTAATGATGTAGTATGGACCAGCATGGGAGCGAATGGGCTCCATGCTGGACCAGCATGGAGCCAATTCGCTCCCATGCTATGGGACTCAGACGTGGCACCGGGCAGGCCTGTACCACTACACGGGTGCTGCGCAGGGTGCTTCGTCCTTATGGCGTCGGTAGCAACCATACGTACGCATGCCGTGCGACGCGGTGTGAAAGCCGCACGGACACGCCCGCATTCATTGCAGGATCTACAACACCGATAGCGTACCACGAAGACGTGCCGACAGCAGGGATCACACGGCGCCACGTCAGCCGCCCACCAGAGACCACAGCTTCCCCAGCAGCAGCCAAGGCAGCCGGAATGCCCACCGCCCCTGACGCCCGCTTTCATCAATTGCAAGCCTTCCGCCGCGTGACACTCAGAATGCTCACGATATTGGCGTCCAGTTCACTGCGTTTCACGTCATAACACCCGCAGGCTGGCCCGTCAGCACCTACTGCCTGCCTGCACGGACCCCGTGGGTGACCCATGGTTCGTATAGAACATTACTCGCCTTGTGTCTTTGACTAGCTAAGCGCGAGCAGCATGTGGTAATTATCAAAGTGTGAGCTCTTGCAAGCGAGTCGCATAAAGCAAGCGACTGCTAGCGATTGTCGTCGGACTGCAAAACCCCTACCCCTTGTACGCAAACCATTGCTTCAGGACATTCACCTCTTTATGCTGTTGATATGCAATCAGTGTTGCGTTGCGCTTGTACAAGGCGTTTCAGTAGATTTGGCACCTTGCCTTAGTTACCCCCGTTTTGTCATCTGCAGCTGTACTGCTGCCTTAACTGATACATGCATCGGAAGAATATGCATAAAGGCTACAATAGGTAAGACTTTGGTTAGGTAACGGTGAGGTGCAGCTCTCAGTCGTACTTTTGCATTGTTCTACCCCCTACCTCGGAACATTATAAAGACCGCCACCTGACTCGAAGTGCCATACAACTCAAACCCGAGGATCAAACGAACTATTACACATAGTCACAGCGATAGGCAATCACACACATCTTAAGTTTTTTCACCCGACCACCGCAGACCGCAACGGGACTGGACTTTCCTTTGTTGACTATACTAGTGTAGCTTATAGGCAATCGTAGTAGTAATACGCGGCTCGCTGCGCCTGTGGGCTGGGTCCCTGCTCAGCGCTGAGCTGTGAGCGCCGGCGTGCGCAACATGTCCGGCAAGAATCCCACATACGTGCGGAAAGATGAAGAGACTGGGGAAGAGGTAAGGCGCACCACGTTGCTTCGCGCACAGGCGCACCTGTTTTCACCCAGGGGTGTGACGGGCACATGCGAGACCTGTTCACGAGGCGCTTAGCCCAACACGAGGCGCTGATATGTTCTGAAGCCTTGGTTATAAGCTCGATAGTCAGCGATCTCAGTAGAGTACCGTTAGTGCTGTGTCGGCAGCACTGTCGATGCGGCTCTGCTGTGGCACACACGCTTTATCACATGAATGCAGGCCCAATGTGAATCATAGATAACAAGAGGGAGGTTATCTGCTTCATAGAGGCAGAGTTGTCTGTGCGTTGCGCGTCTGTGGTCGCAAATCGACATTAAAGCTGATACACGCCCGCCCGGCCCCGCCCGCTCTGATCCGCAGTCTACCATGAGCCCCAAGGGGTTCTATGGCGCCGCAACAACCGGGAAGACGCCGTGGATCATTATCGCAGGTGCGCCTGCACTAGGCTCCCGTTTCCCCTGCGACTGCTCTGGTCCGGAACACGGGCAAGCCCGCCAACCCTCGTCTGACCATGCCATATTCTGGCCACGGCCATTCCCTCTCGCTGCACGCCTTTTGCAGTTGTCGGTATCTGCATGCTCTTGGCCGGTTTTGGCGGTGGCTTCGGCGCCGGCTGGGCTGCTGGCAAGGACAGCGTGGACACCACCCCATGCTCATCCACCAGCGTGCAGCCCGAGGTAAGGAGTACACACCAGCTTCCTGTAACCAACGGGCAATGGCCCATCCTGTTACTGCTTGTATCGCATCCCTCTCCCGCTCCTCGAGCTCCAGCACCGGTTTCCTTCCCAACCAGTCCGTCGCCCCACACCGCAACCCACCCGCGTCCCCTCCTCCTCTCACCAACCCCGCTCGCCCTCCCTCCCCCACCTCCACCCCGCCCCGCAGACTGTAGCCGCGGACAACATCAACCTGCTGCTGCCCTACACGCCCATCAACTACGGTGCCAACCTTAGCAACGCGGCGGTGCAGATGCACTATGACCAGTCGGCGACACTGACCAGCGCCTTCAACGTGCTGTCCGTGGTGGTATCCACGCTGGCCGGCACCAACAAAACCTTCGACCCCAACGTGCTGCGCGTGCACAGCTACATCCACTACACCTCCACCGGCCAGCAGGACGTGCTGGGCAAGATCTTCAACGTCGCGCAGCGGCTCATGGTGGGTTGGGGCCGCTCAACCCGTGCGGCTGCCGTGTTGCAGGCATAGTCAATTTATGCAGAATCATGCCGGCAGCTTTGGCGCAATGGACGGCTAAGGGAAGCCAGCCTGGGTGCGCTAGCTACCCAGCCATGTGCCAGCCTGCTTAGTACCGTGCCGTACATCAACACGCCTCAGTCCTCCGTCTCCTAGCTGGGGTCTCACCCGACCGCGTTCTCCCGTCGTTGCTCCCCTGCCAGGGCTCCCCCGATTTCATGGATAAGATGTACGACATTGCCACCAGCTTCGTGGACATCTTCACCTACGTGCGCAACAACGTGGGCCGCGTCAGCGGCGGCCACCGCCACCTGCTGCAGGCCAACTCCGCCCAGCCGTCCGCCACCGACATCGCCAAGGCGGTGGTGAGTGTAGCGGATGCCGTGCGAAATGGGTGTATGAAGAATCCCGGACAAGCAGACAAGTAGGCGGTTGTGAGTGTCTGCGTGAGTGGCCGCGCCCCGTGTGGGCCTTCAGGCCCACCATGCCTCACCCCTGTTTCAGCAGCACGGCCCTGACGCAGCCGCTGCAGAAGCTGATCTGGGTCGCCGTTCACGTCAAGCTGGCCCTGCTCATGGCTAACATGCTCACGCTGCCACACCCCTCCCCCGCGCCCCTGCATCCCCCCCAACCATCCCCCCCCCCACCCCCCCAGATCAAGTCCGGCCTGCAGACCCCCGAGCTCAAGGGCGCGCTGGGCTCCCTGGAGCCCATCTTCTCCGACATCGACACCATTGTGGACCTGGTGGCAGACATCTACTACGCCATCCGCGACCTGGCCACGCAGACGCAGCAGCTGGAGACCCAGATGGACAAGTGGCACCCCGAGGCCTTTGACGCGCCGCCCCAGCCCGCGCCCACCACCGTGCCCGGCCTGAACGTCTCGGTCGAGGTCTCCTTCTCCACCTACTCGCCCACACTGGCGTTTGAGGAGGACGACCCCCTGGCGCCCAACAACACCGTCGTGGTGTTTTCTGGCAGCCGCCGCCGGCTGCAGCAGATCCAGATCCCGCTGCCGGCCGGCTTCACGGCGCAGCCCCCCTCCTCCATCCCCGACCTGCTCATTCCCACCGTGTGGCACGTCACCATGTACAAGTGAGGCTGCGTCGACCCCACTTGGTGTGCGATGGGCATCTGCTATGAGGAGCTGGTTTGGTCGTTTGCATCGGCCCTGAATTTTGGATCGCGTTCTGCTACTGACCCACATGGTAGCTAAGCGCGACCGACGCTGCGGCACCCAGGCTGACATGCTTCCTGCACACCCCGTGCCTGCAGGAACGCGGACGGCACGTACGGCCCTCCCGGCTACGACCAGGCCCTGGCCATGATCCAGCGCATGATCGCCATCGCCAACTTCCGCCTGGCGCCCGCCAAGATGCAGCTGTTCATCCTTGCCGTCCGCAACAACCCAATGTGAGTACCGGTGTAGCAGTGCATCCAGCAGCAGTTTTGCTTTGCTTTGGCTTTGTTTGCACCAAGCAAACGGTGCAACTGCGCTATCAGCTCGACAGAAAGCACCTCGTTGCTACACATTCTTGTGACCCTCGCAATTCGTCCCTGCACCCACACGCACTTAAACCTCGTCGTTGCCCCCAACCACCCCGAACCACAGCAACAACCCCTACCTGGTGGCCAACTCCCGCGACGCCTGGCTGGCCTGCTCCGCGCCCGGCTACTTCTCCGACAACTGCCCAGACATGGTGCAGAACTCGCACCTGGACTTCCCGCGCTCCATGTGAGTCCATGCAAGTGTGCGTCTGTTTTCAGACCCAACATGCCAGCTGCCGGCTTGGGGCGCGCCTTTCGGTGCCCTCCGCAACGTCGTGATTTTGCTCTCGCTGATCCTTCTGAGTCCTTACTCATTTGCCTTCGTGCTTTCAACACCGCCCGCAGCAACATCTACATCAACGGCGAGCAGCCCCCCACCGACCACGTGGGCTACGCTTGGGCCCCTGGTGCCACCGACGACCCCATGTACGGCCACGTACTGCTCACCTGGACCACCCTCAACACCAGTGAGTACCGTGCTGCCGTGTTGCTGTTCGGCACGGTCCAGCCAAGCTTCTCCCTACCCTACTGACAGCTCTAAGGATCAGCGATTTGTCAGTACCAGACCCCACTGCCGGTTGTCGACATGACGTGTCCTGCGACCCGCGAAGGCCCAAGCACGCGTGCAGGTGACTAATCGCCCCGTGTGCCCCTTCCTCTTGCCCCTGTGCCCACAGACGGTGTCAACAACCGCGCTGCGTTCGAGTCGGGTGCTGCTGGCCTGGTGCACGAGGTGATGCACCACCTGGGCATGCCCCACACCTTCTCGGACGCCTCCTGCCGTGACGGTGACGCCCCCGCCGTCGGTGACACGCCCAACACCGCCGGCCCGGTCTGGGGACAGGGCTTCGCGCAGCAGGCCTACCTGCGCTGCCTCAACACCTGGAACCAGGCCCTGTCCACCAACTACGACACCGCCAACCGCAACGCCGCCACCCGCGTCGGCATCCCCGCCGCTGAGCAGGGCACCGGCTTCGACTCGTGCCCCAACAACCCCGGCAACGACGAGATCGCCAACTACATCACCTACACCTACGACATCTGCCTGCTGGCTCTGGGCCACCTCACCTCCGGACAGATCTCCGGCATGCACACAATCACCAACAACGCCAACCCCACGCTGTACGTGTGGTCGCAGTACTACGCGCGCATGGGCCCGCCCGCCGGCTCCATTGTCGTGCCCCAGCCCAGCCCCACGCCCTCGCCCTCGCCCCCTCCTCCCCGCGTCTCCCCGTCTCCCCGCCCCCGTCCCTCCTCCCCGCCCCCGCCCGCCGCCAACCCCAGCCCCTCGCCCCCGCCCCCATCTAGCCGCAACCAGTGCCAGTCCACCACCAACCGCGGCTGCCGCTGCCTGCCCACCTGGTCCGTCGGCGGCGTCACCTACAGCGACTGCGTGAACGTGCCCTCCCAGACAAACAAGGGCCCCATGTGCGCCGTGGACCGCTCCAATGGCAACTGCGCTAATGCCCGCAACGGCTGGTGGGACCTGTGCACCCCCTGCACGCCCAGCGCCGGCAACACCAACACCCCCTCGCCCTCGCCCCCGCCCCCTGCTGGCGGCGGCGGCAGCAGCGGCGGCAACGTCGCCCGCGGTTGCGATCCCGGCGCCATCACCAAGTCGGGCACCACGTGCACGATGAAGAGGTGGAAGCTCACCGGCACTCCCGGCAACTACCAGGGCTGCGCCAACCCCAACAACGACCCCAACGGTGCGTGGTGCGTGCTGGAGAAGGGCCAGACCTCCGCCTCTGGCACCACCTGGGACTACTGCGCCGACGAGTGCAACCCGAGGTCGGCCGGGAGCGGCAGCAACAACGGCGGCGGCGGCTCCAGCGGCCCGAGCTTCCCCGCGCCCAAGCAGTGCTCCCGCGGCTTCACGGGCCTGCCCGGCACCGGCCTGTGCAACTGCGCAAATGGCTACACCATTAGCTTCACGGGCGGCGGCAGGTACACCAACCAGAACGGCTGCGTTGCGTTTGCTGAGACCGGCGGCCAGGGCATGTGCGTCACCAAGTGCACCGGCCGCGACCGGTCGTTCAACAAGCAAGTCTACGCTTGCGACTGCGCTGCGTAAGCGCGCGAGCTAGCGATGTGAGCTATGAGAAACTCAATAGTGCGAGCTTTGTGTCATCATGTTTCTAATGTGCAGGCTGCGATTGCAGGAAAAGGGAAGAGCAGGATGGATGGAGGGTCTAAGAGAGGCCAGGGGCTGGTGTGTGCGCGCGCATGTGCTTTGCCGTGGGCCTGCGTGAGCAATAAATTGATGGCGTGTGTCAAGAAGGTTGCGTGCTGCCTCGCAGCGTGTTTACATGCGACACTGTTGAATACCTAGTCGGTTACCGGAAAATAGCACGTGCATGGGCCGGCGTGGGCTTTCACCAAAAGCAGAACGGTGCTGTGTTTCATTGCGTGCGTGTTGGTGTCCCCTAGTTGCCCTCGTGGTCGCGCCGCTAACACTCCTCGCGTCGCGCTAAGCCGGCCGTCTTCCACAAGTAGCGTGCGTTGAGGCTAGACTTGGGCGGCAGCATAAGTCGCAGATTGCCGGGACGTGGTGGAGTGGGCCGGTCGTTGCCTAACCGCAGCCAAGGGCGCCGCAACGTGTGCGCTGCTGCCATGCCATGGCGTGATCCAACAGCATCCCTCTGTTGGCCGTAGCTAACCACTTTCATCGTACGCATAATTAGTATGCACTGCCATGCAGTGTGCGGGTGACAATGGGCTTGATGACCCGCTTTCCAGCAATGGAAATTATGCCTACTAAGGCACTAGAGACGGGTACCTATAATACTACTGGTTGCACTGGTTGTTGCCTGACCATTACGCAAATTGTCAATAGTGCGGATGCCGGCGTCAAGTCCGGTAACCGTGTGACGGTTGGCTCGTGTTGGCTGTACGGCAGTGGTGGTCGCCTGGTCGCAATAGGATTGCCTGGCCGCAAGGCCTGTTGGCAGTACAGGTGCGAACGCACTGGTACATAACATTGTAACATCAGGATTAGCAGATGTTGGGCCCCTCATGCAGTTTCGCTCTCGGGCTGTGCGGCCATGCTCTCAGCCCATGGGGTCCGCACTCGGCATGCCACAGAGCCCGTTGTGAACAGCTTTGTCATACACATATGTCGCCTGGAGCGGCTAGCACAAGCCGTACCTACGCGCGACGGGCCCTTCAGCAGGTACGGACAATGGGTGGTTGGGTGCCAGGCACATCGGTACTGCCAGGTACCGCAGAAGCATCACGGACCACCTGAGCGCATGCGTGTGGAATCCCAAGCACGGGCGCTTGTCGACTCTGATCGACGATTTGAGGCTGCTTCATGTCTTCTCAACACGCAGACGGCAGACGGCAGACGGCACGTGCAGGTCCTGGGCAGCCAGCTACAGGCCCGCACTTCTGTGCATGGGTCAGCCTTGCCCCTGCGTGGCTAGCCAGGTCCTGGGCAGCCAGCTACAGCGTGCCTTACAGCCCCCCCCCCCACACTGAGCATTGTAAGCAACAAGCTCGAATATTTCGTCCTTATGGCCCCCTGGCGTGTCCCATGGGGGCAGATGGGGGTCTGTACAACTGCACCTGAAACGTACAGCCAGAGAGAGGCAGAGCTCACACACCGCCGCACATACGGTACATCCCTACGAAACTAACAAATATACATGCTCGCTTCACCTGCAACGCACTAAAGCATTCGATCTACACGTTGGGCCGGCCCGCACTCACTACCAGTTACCGTTACGTCATTCAAGGGAAGTTCCCCTGCACAGCATGCTAGATGCTACCAACCAATGCTACCGTCGCTACCACCCCAGGTGCATCCCGAACGGCTGGTGCTTCCTTTGCATTAATAGAACTACAACAAACACCATATTGTACACGATCGATACTGTACGTTTGCACCACGCAGGTACACGTACCAAACAAAAATGCCCAACTGCTAAATAACCCGTCCACGCAGGTCACACACACGCTAGCCCCAGGAGCCACGTGGCCGTGCAACTGCACCACATCGGCCCTGCATTCGGCAGCTGGTGCGGCCAGCTGCCACTGCCACCGGAGGCGGCGGAAACACAAAAAAGAATACAACCAACACCGGGCAATGACGCTGGGCAACGTTTGGCCGTCACGCTACACCTACGGCATATGCACGGCGCGTACTGCGGGTCAATGATGCAGCCTACAACTGACAGGACAAGCAATCCTTGATCCGTCTTCTTCTAACCTGCTTTTGGCGTGAGCAGTCATTTCATACATATCAGCCGTACATCTGTACAAGCACAAGAAGAGCGCTTCTTGCAAGCAAGCCGTCGGTCAATCCGGCCTCGGCGGCCGATGAGGGCTGGCCACACGCACCAAAAGGCCCAGGGCCTACGCCCAGTGCCCGCAGCAACTACCCGCAACGCCTCTCACGCGTCCGCATACGCGCTCTCCCGCACGTCCCCGCCCACGTCCACGGCCTCGTCCGCAGTCGTGCGCAGGTAGGGGTCCCGCGGCGCCGGCACCTGCTCCTGGTCCCTGCCCGGCAGGCACGACCACAGCACCTTGACATACGTGCCGATCATGTGGTCCGTCACCAGGTCCGGGAAGGGCCACTGCACGGAGACCGACCCGCCCGCCGCCGCCCCCTCGATCATCTCCACGGCACCCACACCGCCGGCCGCAGCTGCTGCCTCTGCCTCATCGTCCTCCGCCAAACGGTCCAAGACCGCCTCCCGCTGCTGCTGCTGCTGTAGCGAAAGCGCTCCGCCTAGCTTGGTGCTCTGCATGCCAGCAGCCGCGGCTACAGCTGCGGCGGTGGGGCCGCATTGCCGTACGGGTACGGCTGAGCCCACGTGGCGCCAGGACCCACCGAAGGGCAGCGTGGGTACGATGTCGCCCGCGTTCTCCGCACGGAGCGTTACATCGTGGCTGTCCAGGAGGGGTGAGGGGCACAAGGCAGCACCGGGACTCAAGATAGGCATTCCGTTACAGCCTCAAGTCGCGTACGGCAGTTCACAAGGAGCCTATGTTCCTCGCAGTGCAGCGCAGGGCGCGCAGTGGCACTGCGGAGTGCGAGCTCACACCTACCAGACACGGCGTGGGGCTAGTGCCTACCTAGTTGGACAGCAGGTATGCTGCCACGACCCAGCAACAGAACCACTACACAGCACACGGCAGCGTGCACATAACACCACCCGCAACGTTGACCCCTGGTGCGCGCCGCGTGCGTTGCAGGAGAGGCTGGGCATGCAGCTGACTTCGTCACTGGAGGGATCTTCTGCATGCCTCCCCTTCCCCCCTCCCCAAACCCTCCACTGCCTGCGCCCCGTCGCGCCACTCACAGCTTGTAGGCCTGGGACCACGACTGGTCCCCCAGGCGAGGGCAGCCGTACACGAACACACCAGAGGGATCCAGCCCTGCAGTGCCACCACGCAGGGACCAGCAGTAGGGGCAGGTACAGAACAGAACAGAACAGTACAGAACAGGAGCAGCTACTAAATGTGAACGGCAGAGGGCCTTGAAGCGATGCGCTGACACGGTACTGCCCTGAAGTCCTTGCGCCGTAGGTCGCGCAACCGTGCAGCCCGAATCGTGCTGAGGACTTGCTCAGGCCGAATCGTGCTGAGGACCTGCTCAGGCCGATCAGCTGCCGAGCTCCAGCACGTGACACCGTACACTCCTAGCCGCACTCCTAGCCGCACTCCTGCGGGAATGAAGCTGTGCGCGCTCCGCCCACCTTTAGCCACATTCAGGTAGGCGGCTGTCATGAGCGCCACCGCGCCGCCCAAGCTGTGCCCCACAAGCCACACGCGGGCGGCGGGCGGTGCGGCTGCGTCGTCCGGCGGCCCGGCGGCCAGGGCTGCTGACGCGGCCGCCGCCTGTGCGCCACGCAGCGCGCGCTGCAGGTGGTCCTCGATGCTGCGCCGGTTGGAAGTGAACACCTGGAGCATTCAAAGCGGAGGGAAAGGGAAGGACGGAAGGGAAGGACTTTACGGCTGCGCACAGGTTTGCGTAACATCCTGGCGCCGAGTAAGCCCATCACCCAGTGCCCGTGGGTCCCTGCCTTGCGCCATGTCGTCCCTACGCCCTGCCGCAGCACGTCCTGCTACCGTATGACAGACTACGCCGTCTCTTCATGCGCTGCAGGCGCCCTGCCGCACATTGTAGAACCCGGCCGCCACGTTGGTGCCCGCCGCTCCGCCGCCAAAGTCGCTGACTCTCCTGCTGTGCAGCGAGGTGACGTCCGTGATCCAGTTCTGCGGTGAGTTGGAGCCGCGGAACACCACCAGCACGTCGCGCCCCGCGCGCACCCAGCCCCACACCAGCGCCGCAGAGCCCTGGATTGCCCTGCGCAGGTAAAGAGCGGCAACAGTCCGGCTTACAGTGTTACATCCCTTCATTCCAGAACATGATGTCTACAGGCACGAGCGGCTGCGGAACGGTTGACGAAGGCCTGCGCCACGGGGCTGGCGAAAAGGTGCCCCACAAGAACTGAAGCACAGTCCTCAGCGCTGTGGTGCCTCCCAATAGATCCTGGCCCTGGGCCCTTGTGTTCAATCTCAACCGCTGCGCATCCCGCCCGACCCACCGTCACAGGCTCACACGTTGCACCTTCTGCCCAGCCGCCGCCAGGTACACAAACCGCACTGGAGTAACACCCCACCTCGTCCCCAACACCACCCCACGCCCCGCACCCCACCTCGCTCCCAACACCACCCCACGCCCCACACCCCCCCTCGCTCCCAACACCACCCCACACCCCACACCCCGCACCCACTCGCAGTCGTCCACCCCCAGGCTGTCCATGGAGCCGCAGAAGAGCGTGGCGAAGATGGTGAAGTTGCGCCGCGCCGCAGGCCAGCCGCCACCCTCGCGCGGGTCCACCACCTGCGCACACGGCACGCAATGGGGACGGCAAAGGACCCACCAGGCCGTGTGACGATAAGGTGCACAGATATTATCCTTCGCACGAGCTGCCTTGTCCGCTGCCTAAGGTGTGCTTCTTGCCTAAACGTCACCATGTTTCTGCTTTTGCAGCACCACGCCGCGAAGCAGTAGAGGGTGGCGCTCTGCCAGCCCTGGCACGACGTGGTTGATCCATGGCGCAGCAAGGGTGGACCTGTAGCATTACAAACACAACAGCACTGCCCTGCAACCACGTGCCCTATCGGCTCCTCCAATGGGCCCTAAGAACCTCAGGGCACGCGTCCCCACAATTACGCTACATGGCATCTGTGTCACAGTGGATACACAAAGTTGTACTCTGCGCCCAAGCCAGTCCCCTCCTACATGCTTGTAGTAGATGTCCCTCGCCAGCAGCGCGGCCACGTAGGGGTTGAGGTGGGCGTGCGGATCGGACGGGTCCCACGCGCCGTTGGTGAACACCGGGGGAACTGGGGGTACCGTGTAGAAACGAAGGGCCATTGCGGGGGTCAGGCGGGGTTTCAGGCGCTGCGGTTGGCTGCTGCCGCTGCACACTGCTGCCACAATGGCACCCGCAACGCGCGCCAGGCCGCCTGTTGCTGGGAGCTGTGGTGCACATGAAGCCTCATGCCGACGGCCTGTAGCCACTAGCCAGTAGCCACACGCGGTGCCCTGGCTGGCAGCCCAAATCCACAGCCGTTGTTCAGGATACAGGGCGTGCTGAGCGGGTCTCACCTCCGTCCAGGGCGGTGCCGGCAAGGCCTACATCGGCCAGGGAGGAGGCAGAGGAGGACATGGAAGCGGAAGACGAGACTGTGACGAGGCTGCTGGCAGCACTGATCATCCGCGCTGCTGAGCCTGGGGGAGTGGGGGTGGTCCCGTGGGACGTGTAGAAGGGGCAAGGGAGCACGAGTGGATAACTGCTACAGAGCGTCACATCTCTGAGAAAGTGGTGTTGGTTGCTAAAACACCTGGTGCTTCAGCTCCACATGGTCTTGGGTTGCAAGTGACAGGGTCCTGGGGCAGCACGTGGACACGTGTGGCGCACAAAGGGGCAGCCGCGTAGAACGCCAGCCTTCCAACACAGCGTGCACTTGCTCGTGTGCTGCCCGCTCAGTGCAGACACATAGGTATGTATCTTGCATCGTTGTTGTTCGCCCTGGCTGGTTCTGCACACTAGCAACGCAATGCTCACCCAGGCTGCTGGTCGATGCTGCCAGCATGACGAGGAGCGGGCAAAGCCGGGGCCGCCCAGCAATGGCCATCTTCACAATGGATAACCTGTGTAAGAAGGATCAAGTGTTATTCTGTGCAGCAGTGCCGCGCGGCCTGCTGGCCATATCGAGCCACAGGCCGAATGAACCGTGGGGCGTTTTACGGTTCCTTGCGCACAATCGGCGCCTTCTCACCCTCCGCTACAGACAGGAGCTGATATCTAGACTCCAGCATAACGGTAATGCCAGTCAGAGTGCACGCCTACTCATCGTTGCAGATAAACGTGCTCAACGTTGCTGACGTGGGGAGTCTCCCTCTCGCGCCTCGGCCACGCACCTGCGCGGGCGTGGCGGAGTCTTCAACGCTGCCCTTGCTTGAGTTTGATATGAGCTTATTGTGCAACTTCAGGTTAGGCCAGTAGTGAGTGCGGTCTAGGTGACGGAGCAGCGACGGAAGATATTCAGTGCATAAGGGTGCCGCAAGGCCAGGGACCCAGGGTAAAAGCTTTCGCTGTGTCAGATTTGAATCATGATGTTTGGGTAGATACGCGTGCAGACTGGCGCTTTCTAGTTGCGCGACCCCTGAGTGCTGAGTCTGTGACCCCTGGACCTTGCCATGCGGGTTGCACATCCGCCCTGGCGAGTAAGGTATACAACGGTTTCCTGCACTTATTTTACCAACTGCATCCAATTGATGAGAACAACGACGCTGTGCCTGTGACGAGAGTTCAGTTGTCGCTTATTAGTCTCTTCAATAAGTCGCTTTACTTGTCCGAGTATTTGATCATACGAGCCCACAGCTCCGTTTTCGTCTGTGCGCTTATTATCTCAACAGGCGTGCAGTTGGTGCCGACTGCACCGGAGGGGCTCTAGCACACCGTTCCAGCGAACTTTGCGTTTGCAGCAGGTTGCAGTATCAGTATTTTGCACCAGCGCTTCTAGTCAACACCACGAGGTGCTAGGGGAAGGACGCAGCGCTGGCAGCACAAGAAGCAGAAGCTGTGCCTCGGCGACAGGATTTCCCAACAACTTCGTCTGCTCTGTAAACAGACATCTTTATCGGGGGAGTCTTTTACGCAGACAGTCGCCCTGGCCAGCTTCAAGGGCGTGCGGCCTAGGCCTTCAGCACATATGGGAGCTTTCTCTTCCTAGCAGACCGCAAGAAAAATTGCGCCACACGACGTAGTTATGCAAGTGTCGGGGACGCTCCGACCGGGACCCAGCGAACCTACCGAACCATGCCCTGACGATGGGCTGGCAGCAGATGGCCCTGACGATGGGCAGCAGTCGCGCAACGTCCAGCCTGGCGACGAGCATCCCCAGCTCGCAGGCGGCAGTCTAGGACAGCTGTCCGGAACGGCAGCTGGCGCGTCTGGCTCTCAGGACGGAGGGACGCACGGGGACAGCGGAGGCGCCAGCGCATCGCAACAAGGCCACCCGTCCACTTCTGCTCCCCCTAGGAGCTGCTCCGCGAGTCGACGCGACCATACGTTTGAGGCAGTGCAGCCGTCTGCAGAGGATTGCGCAGGACGCGACGGCACAGGCGCAGGGCCCTCCGGTTTATCCGGGAGCCAACGGGGAGGAACCCACACGCGGCGGGACCCCTCCTGGACCCACGCAGGTGGGGGCCCCAGGTCTTTCCGTGTCGGCAGGGGTTTAAGCAAGGGCGAGGCTGGTGAGGAGGAAGGGGGCGACGGGGTCGGCCACGCCGCAAGCCACAGAGGGGAAGCACAGCACGGGACTGACCGGCAGCTGCAGCAGCGGCCAAGCGAGCAGCAGGAGGCGGCGGCGGCACGAGATGCTGATGTGGAAGATGCCTTCATGGACGCCATGGACACAGGCGAGGTGTACTCGATGGGCAGCCCCAGCCCAGGTGCCAGCCCGAGGCACAGCCCCGCCCCAGGCGCCGATGCGCTCGGAGGCGAAGCGGATGCCATGGATCTGGGCGTGTTGGGAGGAGATGGGGAGGAGGCGGTGGGTGGGGCAGGCGTGGGGGCGGGGGCAGCAGTGGGGACCGGGCATGCAGGGGTGTTTGCGGAGCCGGACGAGGGCCGCGTGCGGGAGTTGCTTGCCGAAGAGGAAGGGGACGGGCCAGAGAAGGAGGAGGAGGAAGTGGAGCCGCTTTCGGGCAGCTCAGCTATGGAGGACGAAGAGGAGGACGAGGGCGACTTAACGGAAGGGGAGGAGGTGCTCCTGCGGGTGGAGGAGCCGGCGGCGGCTGGCGGGGCGCTGGCGGGGGATGCGGGGCAGGGGATGCGGGGCCTGGCTGCACAGGCGGACGACGGGTACGTGGACGACATGGTGCTGCAGATTGTGGATGACCTGCTGAGGGCGCACGTGGATGGGGAGGTGGCGCAGGCCGACCCACATCGGCCGGGGGCAGGCGGCGGCAGGGCGGGGGAGGCGGCAGGTGCAGGCGGCCCCGCCGACGCGGACGCCGCTGCGCGGCAGCGGCGGCTGGAGGCGGCGGAAGCGGCGGCGGCGGCGGGGCGGTTCCTAGCCTTCGCGCGGCTGTGGGTGGCGGCGGCGCTGGCGGCCAACGTGCGGCCCACGGCGCTGCCCGAGTACCGTGCGCTGGCCCTGCGCGCCATGCGGCAGCAGCAGCTTGCGCTGCAGGACCTGCTGGTGGTGAGGGCGCTGCTGGCGGAGGGGCGGCCGGCGCTGCCGGAGCAGCGGCGGGTGGATGTAGAGGCCGGGGCGGAGCGGCGGCGGGGCGAGGCAGGGCCAGTGGTGGATGGGCCGGACCCACAGGTGGTGGCGGGCGCGGCGGCGACGGCGAGCGCGCTGCTGTTCTCGTACGGCAGCGGGTACGGCAACAGCTCGCCGTACGACGAGCCGGATGTGGACCCCTGGAGCAGCGACGACGACGACGAACAGGACACCACCGCCGAGCAGTTTTACGACCCGCACAATCCCAAGGTGCGCACGTTCAGCGTCCATGCATGGCATGCCTGCCCGTACATCTTGGCCTGTTGACTGCATATTACCCGATCCGTGTACCTCTCGCAGGCATGCTGCAAAGCCTTCGCACAACCGTCCGGTTGCGCACTTACCATCACGGCTCTGTCCACCACCGCAGCACCGTGCTTTACCCGGCGCGTGCCCTCTGTTCCTGCCTCGTGACACCTTCTCCCTTGTCCACTACAGGACATCCAGGGCATCCCCTGGGACCGCCTGCAGTTCACGCGCTCGCACTACCGCGACACACGGCTGCGGCAGTACCGCAACTACACCAACCTGCTGCCCGACGACGACGGGGGGGCCTACCGGACGGAGCTGGCCCCCATGTGCGTGGCGCCGCGGCGGGGCGGCATGGGACCGCACCACCCGCCGCACAACGCCCAGCCGGCGCAGCAGCAGCAGCAGGCGGCGGCGGCGGCACAGCAGCAGCAGCCTGCTGCTGTTGGTGGCGATCGTGGTGGTGGTGGTGGTGACAGGGATGTCGATGGCGGGGCTCGGCGTCAGCGTGAGGAGGATGGGGCGGGGGACGGGCACGCGCCGATGGTGGAAGGGGAGGATGGCGACGGGCCGCGGGAGGCGGAGGTGCAGTGGCGGCGGCGGCAACAGCAGCAGGGGCAAGACAACCCGCAGCAGCAGCAACAGGAGCGCGCAGCTGACCCGGGGTCGCGGCAGGGTCTGGCGGCGCGGCCGGGCGCGAACGGTGCGGGGTGCGGGCCCGCCGGCGGCCCGGGGCCGTGCTTCTTCTCCTTCGTGCACAACAGCCGCTGCGTGCAGAGCAACATCGTGCACTTCCAGCTGCGCAACCTGGTGTGGGCCACCAGCCGCAACGACGTGTTTGTGGTGCACGACAACTGCGTCAACCACTGGAGCCCTGCCAGCCGCGCCGTGACGCGGGTGCTGGACCTGTCGGGCTCCTCCAAGGCGGGCCGGGTGCCGGGGCTCGGCCGCGTGCAGGTGAGCGTGGTGGTGGTAACGAGGGGACTGCAGCAGTGCCAAGCTGCCTGCAGTTGTTTTACAGAGTCGGGCATGATGCGGCAGTGAAAGGGACGGGGCTGCAGTGTCGGAAGGCGCAGCACCCTGGTTGGAGATTCAGCACGGTAGGCCAGCAGTGACCTGCCTGAATGAAGCCAAGGGCGTTTTGCTCCAAGCGCATGCGCCTTGCATTTGTCGAGCTGCTCAAGTCCACCTTGGCAAAGTGGCCGTCGTGACGTGACCCATTTAACCCCCTGGCGGCCAATTGTTACGCGCCCTGCCCCCAGGTGTCCACGCTGTGCGTGCTGGGGGACCTGGTGGCGGCCGGCGGCTTCATGGGCGAGCTGGTCGTCAAGCGCCTCAGTGGCCCGCTGCAGCAGCACCACCAGCACCAGCACCACCAGCACACACCCCAGCCCCACGCTCAACGCGGCGCAGCCCCGTACGACAACGGCGCCCGCCACGTGGAGCTCCTCCTGCCGCACTACGTACGGCAGCAGCACCCGCACCTGGCAGGGGCGGGCGGGGCGGCGGCGCCACGTGGGCACCCGCCGCACCGCGCGGGAATGCACCAGCCCGCTGCAGCCGCCGCCACTGCCGCCGGAAACGCAGCCGGCCGCAGCTGGGGGGCGGGCCAGCGGCCCTCCTCCACCGCCGCCGCCGGCGGGTGCCGCGGCGGCACGGCGCACGGGTCGCTGCTGTACTGCGGGCGCATTACTAACAGCGACAACGGCATTACTAATGGCCTGGAGATCTTCGACTCGCCCGCGCACGGCACGGTGGTCATGGCCTCCAACAACGACGCGGCGCTGCGGCTGTTTGCGGCGCCGCACGGCGAGGGCTCCCTGAGGCTGCTCGCGCGCTGGCCATACGACTGGGCCGTCAACTACGCCACCATGCGGCCGGGCGCGGGCGTGGCGGCGGTGGTGGGCGATGACCCCTGCACGCTGCTCACAGACGTGCACAACGGTGAGAGCCTTTCCTTTCGGTACAAGTGCTGCGGCCGCGTCCCTCTGCTGCTTGTGCGCATACCAGCTGCCGCACGCCCAGCACCTTGCCTTGGCCCTTCTTCCTCGCACCGGGGTCCGAGTGCCGCACGGTGGCTTCCCTAGTCTTGGGACGTATAACCTCGCCAACAGTGTCCCGAAATCGAATACGCGTCTCCAGTAAAGCTACTGGCCCGTGCAACCCCAGCAACCCCAATCCCCTGTGCACCAGGTTCGCCATTTTGATACATGGACATACTGCTGAATCACCCCACTCCCGCCCCCAGGCACGACGGTGGCATCACTGGCCGGCCATCGCGACTACTCGTTCGCGGCCGCTTGGCACCCCGGCGGCCACCTGCTCGCCACAGGCAACCAGGACACCACGGCCCTGGTGTGGGACATCCGGCGGACCGCGCAGCCGCTCGTGCGCCTGGCGGGCAGGTGCGGCCTGCTGCTGCTGCTGCACCGCACCCCGACGCACTCCAGCCCTTACTCCTTACCCCACGCGTAATGCTGTGCCTGACATCCTGTGCATCCGCGTTGAGCTCAGCAACACCGAGTTGCTCCTCTTAGACCTTTGCCAGGTGTGCACAGCTTGGGCACCGCCCGCTCTCCTCAGCTGCAATCACCTCCGGCCTGCTGGCCTTACTCGCGTCTATCCTCCGCCACCTCCGCCATGAGTTGCTCTCCGGCGGCGTCCAACCTGTGCCCGCCACGCCCTCGCTCCTCTGCTGCAGGATGGGGGCCATCCGCTCCCTGCGCTTCTCCCCCGACGGCCGCTTCCTGGCCCTCAGCGAGCCGGCCGACTTCGTGCACGTGTACGACGTGGCGGCGGGCTTCACGGCATGCCAGGTGGGCAGCAGGGAGCGAGGGACTGGAATGAAGGAAGATGGAACAGGTGGAGGAACTTGCTCAGGTCCTCACCTGCATGTGGAGCCAGGGCGGTCAGCGCCAATTCCCATTACGTGTACGAATGCAGTTGCGGGGTTCTATCACATGAGTATACCGGTACCAACCTTGCGGTCACGTTGCACGGGCGCCATGCGAGGCTGGCCACCTTGTGTGAGAGGCGGGGTGTTCAGCGGTGGGGTCGTGCGCGTGCGCGTGCACGTGTATGTGCGCAACTTGACCGTGGGTGTCACAACTAGTCAGGTAAAAATGGATGGCGGGAAGGAGCTAGAGGAAGTTGGCACGTGGGGTTCACATGGCGAACAGTCCCATACGCACTTTGCCAAACGTGCGTGTCGGGTTTTGCCCGTGTGACACGCGGAGCCGGGCTTCTGGTGCGGGGAGGGCGGCGCCGCTTCACCGCCGCACTCCTATCAGCTCGGGAGTGGCAGAGGTCATCGGCGCCTTTCAAATCGCCGGCGACTCGGGCGCACGTTTCAATGTACCAGTCCTCCTGTACCAGTCGTCCACTGTGTTGAGCAACTCGCCCTTGATTGGTCTTTGCACTTGATCCCCCACCTTGCCCCGACCCCACCTGGCCCCGACCTCACCTGGCCCCGACCTCACCTGGCCCCGACCCCACCTGGCCTCGACCCCACCTGGCCCCGACCCCACCTGGCCCCGACCCGCAGGAACTGGACTTCTTCGGCGAGATCGCTGGCCTCACCTTCACGCCAGACGCCTCCACGCTGTTCGTGGGCGTGTCGGACCTCACCTACGCATCGCTCATGCACTTCGAGCGCCAGAGGTGCGCCTGGTGAGCCGGGCACCGGCCACAGGGGCCCAGCAGGGGGAGGGCGGCGTGGGCACTCGTGCGAGCCGGGGCGCGGGCCGGGGGCTCGGGAGCCGGACGCTAAACCTGAACCCTAGGCGGGGCGTGGGTCGGACCCCAAACCACCGTGCAGCTGTGTTGGCGGGTTGGAGAGCGCTGGGTTCCAGATGCGAGGGTGTGGGGAGGCTGTAGTTTTCAGGGCGGGATAGTGAGTCTTGGATGAGTCTAGGATGCAGGGCAGCGTAGCATGAAGGTGGTGTCACATTACGCAGGGAGCATGCGTAGTGGGCCGTCGGCCGAGTGGTTTGGGTGGCGTAGATGTATTGCAGGAGAGAAGAGACAATAGGGAAGACTGGTTTGCGGTGGAGGGCGGAGGCCGGGGAGGCAATCAAACAGGCCATGCGTACATCAGCCAGTATGGTGCTTGGACCAGTGCTTGGCGAAGCACACGGCGTGGCTACGCAATGTCAAACGGTGCGGGCTGTTATTCGCGAATAGCACGGCTATCCAGGCTGCCTTCCGGCTCGTGCACCGCCGGCGCCTCCCAGCCTCGTACCGCACATTACCACGATACGTTTTAAGTACCTGCACTTTAGTACAGATGGAGCGGAAAATCCTTTGTGTCTACACAGTGTTGCAGTAGGTGGCGTTGGTGCCATGTGGGTGAGGCCGTCAGGGCTGCATGTGGCGTTGCAAGGGTAATGCGTTGACGGCATGGAGAGCGTCCAAGTGGCTAGTTTGCGAAAGCCAAAGCTTCGTGGTTAACAGTGTCAACAGGGCCTGGGACGAAGGCGGCTACGGATGTCGGGGTCTGCGCGGAAGGGAGGCGCACCTTCATTCCTGGTGCCTAGGATCCGTGCGGGGTGCCGTGGCATGGCGGCGGCGCGGGCCCGGGTGCGGCACGGTGGTCCTATGAGAGCTGCGGTGGTCAGTTGACAGTGGGTATTGTGAGGTGCTAGGATGTTGGTTCCTCCGCTCTTTTTTCGCACGCATGCCGTCTTGATCAGTATGCAAGCGGGTGTGTGCTTTTGCACGGCCACTGCCCACTGCGAGTGTTATCGGCCTCTGCCGCATTGCGTGCCGGGTAACTCCATTGCTTGAGCGGCAATGTGGGGCCGGCACCCTCTTGATGACAGGTAGGCATTTGGCGTTAGTTCAGTGCCTTTCACCTGAGGCCGGCTTTCTAGGGGACTCAGCAATACTTGCAGGGGCCGTGGTGGTGTCTCGTTTGCGGGTGGACTGGTGCGTTGTCGCTGTTGCAATTACTCCTGCGCCTGCGTTGCCTTTGACCAGGACGTCGGCTTGGACCAGTTGGATGAGGGCCACGACGCGGACCGAGTAGTGGGGCTTTGTAAGCACCGCTGTGCTATGGTTGGCCGCTGTCTGTAGTGCTGCGCGGTTTGTGTGATGAGCATGAGTCCACAGCAGGGGCGTGCTTTTTCGTGCCGCAGCCTTACCGTACTAGGAATCGTCGTCCGATTGTGAATTGGCGTTGCAGCAATGACGATGCAACGTGTGTACCATAGGCTGGAGGCAAACATGTCTTGCCTGCATGGGGCGCCGGAACGGCATGCCGTACTACAGCGAGGCTGATCGGGCGCATCCGTGGGCGATGAAGCACAATACCGTGTCGTACATGTGTTACGGCGAGTTACATGACCGTCCTGTACAATAGGGGATGCACCCACGTCGTGTAAACGGGCATTGCGTGACCAAAGACTCCGTCCTGCCCCAGTAATCCCTTCTTACATGCCTGCTTAGTGACGGCTGACGGGCAACTAGTAGTGAAATCGCTATAGGCAAGCCCACGCAGCTCCAGCAAACTCCAGCCTGGTACATTAATGCACTCCGGCATGTGTAGAAGGCATGACGGCGACACCGGTGCATGCGCCATGCCAGGAGGGGGAGTACAGGGCAAAACACGGCCACCACGATCATGCGAGATGCCATGCCTACGTTGGACGTCCTGCGCCTTCCAATTCCTCCCATCGCCATGCGTCGTCATCTCACCCGTCTGTCTGTCACAAGGTTTCCACCACCGTATGCGGCAGTCGCAACCAGTCACCACAGAACCCCAGAGTACAGTACTACCCAAGGCCAGGACTCTAACCAACCGCAAGCCCCATTGCGTGTATTACGTACAGACCACACCAACAACAGCGCCACCAACTCCCGTGGCTCCTCCGCACCCTCCGCCACGCACACGCCTTGTCAAGCACACGTCCCTGCTAGCCGCGACGTCCCCTCCCACCCAACACCGCCTGGACGCGCGCATCATCCTCACAGACCCCGCCAGGTGCCCACCATGCAGCTGCGTGGACCCGCGCACGGGCTCCTGCCTGCCCACGCCTCAGCGAGCAGCCGACCCGCCGCAGCCTTCCCCGGCGCCTGCTGCTCGACCGTGTAGCGGCGGCCGCTGCTCGCCTGCTGCGCGCGGCTCAGCAGCAGCTGCTGCTCTTGGCCGCTGGCCCCTCGCCCGGCTTGACGGTGGTGCCGGCGGCGTTCCCGGCCCCGTAGCCCACCTTGATGCCGTATGACTGGAAGGGGGCAGGAGTCCGGGGCAGGTGCAGACGACGTCAAAGCAGATTGGGCGAGGGGTCCACAGGAGGACGGTAACAGTGATGTCCATTCCGGGGGGCCGTGCAGAAAGCGTGCAGCATATTGTGGTATGTCGTACCCCTCCAATCGAGTGCGACGGGCGACTTCAACCCTTCGTCCCCCGAGGCCATTAATCCCTGCCCCAAAGTGACAAGCGGCATGCCCCAGCCGTGTATGCCTGCTCCAATGTAACAGCTGTGTACGGCTCCCGCTGCCCACTGTCCCCACATGATATGCCTCGTGCATCTCCCACCGCCCACCTCGTTGGAAACATCGAACACGCCCTCCTGGATCTTGCGGTAGATCTCCCGCGCCGTGTTGATGAAGGCCTACGGCACGGCACGGCACGCGACGGTTCAGCAACGACCGGGGACCGATGGCAGCATGGGTACAGCTCCCGTGCACCAGCGGACCGGCACCTGTAGCTCTTTGCGTACCACGCCCGAGCCGTAGCGGCAAGCCCGGCTGAGCTACCAGCTCAACAAGTTGTGACAGGATAGTGGCAGCCCATCCTGTACGCCAGCAGTGCACAGCGCAACCCCATGTATGCTGTGACGCAAACACCACCGCAAACACCGGCAGGGAACCGCCCGGGACCAGCTGCCGGTGGTGTTTTGTACCGGCAAACGCCAGCGCCTCGCTCGTCTGACACTGCGACGGTGAGCACGACCGTGTCCCATGTGAGGAAGCTGTCTTGTCAACCCTGCCCACCTCCTCCACATTGTGCGCTGTCCTGGCCGAGGTCTCCAGGAAGATGAGCCCGTGCTCCTTGGCAAACTGCTCGCCCTCCTCCGTGGACACCGCACGGCGCTCCTGCAGGGGACCACGACCTTGCTTGACCCACGACAGCTGGTGACTGGCCACCGTGGCAGCAGCAGCAGGACCCAGTAAGCCACGCAGGGCCCTAGCCTTGTCACTTGCCCCCACATCCATACATGGCTGAGAGTGCTTGCGGCTTGACGTTGTGCACAGGGCCCTTACCTTCAGGTCGCTCTTGTTGCCGATGAGCATAATCGTCATATTCGGGTTTGCGTGCTGCCTGGCGTCTTCAAGCCAGCTCGCCAGGTGGTTGAACGTCTCGCGTCTGCGTACGAAAATATGCACACTTACGTCACAGCGCTGGTGCTGCTTATCGTCGCAGTTCAGCAGGTATGGGACCTACCGGGTAATGTCATACACCAGCAGCGCACCAGCAGCTCCGCGGTAATACGAGCGAGTGATTGAACGGAAGGACTCTTGCCCAGCCTGCAGGCGCATGGGTGGTGTCAGTGCTGAGGCCAAGGTGGAGTGTTGCGCGTCAGCCCCGAAACGACTACAAACGCACCGTGTCCCAAATTTGCAGCTTGATTTGTTTCCCATCAATGCTGTTAATCATGCGGGCGCCAAACTCCACTCCGATGGTCAGGTCATGGACGGGCTGGAAGCGCTTGTCGGTGAACTGCAGTAGGAGGCATGACTTGCCCACGCCTGCGCCCCAGAGAGCCCCAGCGCGTCAGCCGCAAGGCCTCCGTGGGCGAAGGCAAGGTGGAACAAACTGCTGCACAAACCTGTGTCTCCAATGATAATGTACTTGAAGAGGTAGCTGCGCGGGGTTGGGAGGCGAAGGTCGGTTTAGAAGGTCCGACGCTTCTGCCCAAGACTTGCGCCTATTCCTCGCAAGGTCAGCAACTCACGCGTAGGACATGTTCACTTGGGCGCCCCGGGCGCCTTCAGAAAGCTCTGCTTGAGCGAGGGTTTGGATACAAGTTGCAGGACGATCGTCTCGCAAGAATGACTCTATGTGTCAAACTACGCAATACAGGAAGCACTGTATGCTATGTGAAAGTGCAGAGTTATGCTCCTTGGCTACGTTCGCGCTCGCGAGGCATATGGCGCGCTCCCATGCGACCAACGCACACTGGGTCTCCGGCAACAGTGCCTTTACGCGTAGCAGCTTCTGCGGGCTGGGCCCTAAGCAGCAGTCCAACCCAACCTGACCAAGTCTTCTGTTGCATATCTGAATCAATCGAGCTGCACGCAGAACACGGGACCTCGCGCCGCGGGCCTCGTGGGCTCTGCAGTCTGCGTGCTCCCCTTCCACGTGCGTTGCGTTCCCATACCCCTACCACCGCAACGCAAAAGCATGTCTGTTGGCCTATAGCACCTGCACATCACAAAGACAGGGTCTGCATTTTGCTGAGCTAGTACAACTGTGAGTCTGTGACGCGGCCCACAGCGTGATACCACGTGGCCCAAGGTCGTTGGTCCTAGCCAGCATACGCCTGGAGTGCCCACATCCCAGCACACCAGCTGCGAGCCAACCTAATTCGCTTGAGATCAACTGCCCGTACTGTGCCTTGCATTAACCACAAGTGACGTATTCGTCTCACCGACAGCTGTGACAGTGTGACTTGCACGGGCACCGTAACCACCCACGCCGTAACAACACCAGCGCGCCCAGAGCAACAAGAAACGCGCGTGCCCGTCATGGCGCGCATGCATTTATGTATGGTTTTACAGTTTTGGTCCCCTTCCAGAGCCCAGCCCCATCCTGCTCAGAGGACAGCGCTGGTCCCGGTCATTGCATACAACACCACGCACAACATGCATGACCTCAAACCCATTCAAGGATACAAACACCAAGGACACGTACATGCAGCGTCAACCACCCAGCTCTTCGCCACTCACGCCATCAAGTGACAGCTCCCCGACCACTGCTCAGTGGTGCCCCGCCCTCGCCCTCGCTGCCCCCGCCGCCATTTCCGCTAACCCCAGCGCCCCCGCCCTCATCCACCGCCCCCAGGCCTTGGGCGGACTCCGCCACTGGCGCCGACTCCCTCTCACCTGTAACACCACCACCGCCAGCTGCAGAAGCAACTGCTTGGACAGTGTGGACGGCAGTGGCGGCAACAGTGGAGGCCACAGCGGCGTCGGAGGCCGGGGCAGCAGCGGCGGCGGCAGCAGCTCTCGCCGCGCGGCATTCGGGCGCGTGCCGTGGCCAGTCGGCCCGCTGGCAGGTGCTGCTGCAGTACCACACTGCCAGGCAGCCGCCGCAGCGCTTTAGGCGGGGAGCAGCAACAGCAGCAGCAGCACCAGCAGCAGCAGAGCCAGCAGTCTGACTGCCCATGCTTGGACTGAATGAGGTGTGTGCTGTGTCTGCACCTGTAGCTGGAGGTGTGGCAGCAGCGGCCGCGCCCGGCTCACCAGCTTGTGCGCCTCCCGCTGCCGCTGCGGCTGCCGCAGGTACGGCTTGCGAGACCATCATACCGCTGCCCCCACCGCCGCTGCCTCCGCCGGTTGCGGGGCCGCAGGAGGGCACGGCGCGAGCCCCACACGCCCGGCACACGCGAGGTGGTGCAGCACCATGGGGCCGCAGTACCCCCCCTTCCGCCGCCGCCCCATCACCGCCCTCCCTCCCATCCGCTCCCTCAACATCGCTCCCACTCTCATAACTGCTGCAGCTGCTGCCGCTACTGCTGCCTCCCCCGCCGCCACTGCTGCTGTCATCCTCCTCGTCCTCCTCGTCCCCTGTCCCCCCTGACTCCGAGCTGCTGCTGCTGCCTCCCCCGCCCCGCCTGGCCCCGTGCGGCCCCTGGCCCCGCTGCCGCCGGTGCGCACGAGCCACAGCAGCACACAGCAGCTGCCTCAGCGTGCGCGTGCCCACCACCACACCGCGCCGGCCCCCGCCCCCGGTCCCTGCGGCACCCCGCGCGTCTGCAAAGCTCCCATGGCTGCGCGTGTATTCAGCGTCAACGCCGTTGCCGTTGCACTGGCCGTTGGCGGTTGCGCCAAGGGCTGCCGGGGGCTCGGCGGCGGCGGCAGCGGCTGCTGCCGCGGCGGCGGTGGCGGCGATGGCGAGCTTCGTGGCCCTGTGCAGTGGGCAACCGGGCAAAGGCGCGGGCGATGGCTTTCAGCCTAACGCAAGGGCGATGATCACCGAGTACCCAGCAACAGAAGCAGTGCAGTCCATCATACACTGGTAACACTGGCAATCTGTGCATGTGGTGAATGCAACACCGAGGCCCACCTGCTCCCGGGCCTTGCGGGGCTGGCCTCCAGCCGTATGCGGGTGGCCGTCCAGTCCACGCCAGGGGAGGCAAAGCCCTCCTGCGGGCCGTGAGGGGCCGTGGTGAGGGGCCAGGTAGGGGTACCGCGGTGAGATGCCGTGGTAAGGGGGGCAGGAACTGGGACTGGGACAGGAGCGGTGCGTAAGCGGGGCGCTATGCGGGAAGAGTATCGCGTACCGTAAGGCGCGAGGAGCCAGTGTGCGGGAGGGGTGGAGCATTACAGGGCACAGCTGGGCCGATATCAGACAGGGAAGGATGACTGAGGACTGCGACGTCATGCAGCGGCCGAGGCGCTCACGTGGCTACGCTGGGCATTGCCGTTTAAGGAGCGCGGCACAAAGTCTGTGTGCTTGGAAGCCATCGCACAGGACAACGGATGAAGCTGCATCGTGCATGCTGAATTCCAGTGTCAGGAATGTGCGTCGCGCGGGCGCGCATGATCGCACCTGCAGCTGTCGTGCGGACAGCTGTACGGGATGGAAGTGCCGGGAGGCCGTACGGCGGTTAACCTGCACAGCAAAGACCGAAGGGGACAGAAGCCTCACATGCATGCCTCCTGCCGTCCATACGTGGACACAGTCCTGCAATCTGAACACTAATTTCAAGTGCTGTCACAGATTGGTCCTGGCGGGTCAGCAGACTGAAGTCCACACGCGCACAGCTGCCCACTGCTGCACTCCTCACAATCCCGACCGCCTACCCACCCCTCCCCCGCCCAGCACGTACCGTACGCAGCCCTTCACCTTTGCCACGACTTCCCACGCACATCGCCCCAAATGCGGTGGCCATACAGTCGCAAACCGTTAGCCGCTAACCGCCACCGATCAACCGCCAACCCACCGCGTCTCCGTCCAGCACGTGGTACTCCTGCTCCACCACCCCCAGCGCCCCGCGGGTGTTACCGTTGCCCACGCTTGCGCCACGCGCCACCAGCAGCCGGCAGCCCTCCAGTGCAGCAGCCAGCGAGCACGCGCCACCGCCACCGCCGCCGCCGGAGGCAGAAGCGGCAGCGCCGCTCCCACCGCCACCCCCACCGCCGCCGGCAGCAGCGCCGGGGGCGCTCCCGCTGCCGCCGCCGGCACCTCCAAAGGCCACTTGGTGGTACATGGTGAGGGCCCGCTTCTTGACAACGGATATTGCGAAGCCGCGGGTGTTCTGCGGGATGAGGCAGAACGGGCCTGAGGGTGAGCGATGCTCGGCGCAAGCCCAGGGCAACCATGGTAAGCCACGGGGCAAACCGCCACAGGCCCGATGCCTAAACAGCACAGATAGGCGTGAAAGGGTGTCATGCAAGCCTAAAGGCTACGGCCGTGCCATGCGCTGATCGCAATGCACCAGGCAGACATGTACCGGCACGTGGCATGCACCGACACGTGGCAGCGGAGCAGGGTTGGTCCTTGTCCGTCTGGAGACCTTGCCGTCCCCCAGGCCGTGCCCGTACCCTAGATTTCACGGCTAAAACATTACATTTACATATAAATTAATACAAAAAACACTCAAAGTGCTTCAGGCAGCACCCCCACCTGCACGGTGCACCCCGGGCCCAGCACCACAGTGGGCGGCGGCAGCAGCGACCCCAGCCGCTCGGGCAGCCGCTCCAGTGGCAGCAGGAGCTGCTGCCCTGCTAACCCATACTGCTGCTGCTGCTGCTGCTGCTGCTGCTGCTCCTGCCGGTGTCGCTCGCTGTTCCTGAAACCGGACGGCTCGCTGGCCCCCCGCATGTGCTTGGCGGCTGCCGCGGCCGCTTCAGCGGTGCTGGCGCTGCAGGACCGGGCTATGGATGCCTTGCCAGAGGCAGCAGCGGCAGAGGCGGCGGCGGCGGCAGGGGGCGTGAAGGCAGCGGCGGATTGGGCCACGCCGCCCCGCGGGGTCGCGGGCGCTGAAGGGGATGCGTCCTGGGGCTGGTGGTTGGAGTGGGGGGTGGCGAGCGGTGCGCCGTCCCGTGCTGGACGGGATAGCTCAGCCTTGTGCGCCTACAGGGCGCAATGGTGGTACAATGGTTGTCAGATAGCGGTACGATGTCCAGTGTGGCATTACCCTTCGCCCTTTATATGCACTACTGGCATACGGGCGTAAGGCAATACAGAACAGTGGGCCAAGCATCCGCCATGGTGGGCTCCGGCCACCGTCCGAGTAACTTGGCACAGCACCTCAACACTTACCATCCGCCAGCCACTTGCGGACCAGCAGGCGGTGCCCCATGCGGCAAGGATGTACAATGCGCACGACACAACACCAGCGCTAGCGCCTGGCTCACCGCACCTCAGTGCACGGCGCGGCACAGGCGTACCTCTATGATGGCCAGGGGGCAGGGCGCGGCCGGCAGGCGGGGGTAGTCCGCCAGCTGCACAGTCAACTCAACGCCACCCAGGTCCTGCGGCCGAAGGAGGGTCGGGCGCGGCGGGCGAAGGAGGACGAGAGGGGTAAGGCAAAGGCCGGACACCCACAGCCAGGTGCCCGGCACGGGGGGCCAGGCAAGCATGCAACCGCTGTGCACTCGGAATGCACTGCAGTCGCCAGGGTGCGTACGTCCAGGGTGCGTACGTCCAGGGTGCGTACGGTGGAGCACATCTTCTCTTGCCCACGTGTGCCGGAAGGCCATCCCCGCACCCAAAGCCACAGGCACCGAGCACCTTGTAAGCGAACTGTGCGACAACAAAAAACGGTGTTTGGTGACCCGCCCCGGCGTGAACCTTGAACACCACTTCATCCAGACCCACAACACAGTGACGGTGGTGGTTCCAAGCCCACACGCGCCACGATTTACAAGCCGCCACCTGTCTGCACCCACCTTCGGCACCACGTCGTCCCCGCAGCCGCTGCGCGCCACCTCGCAGCCGCCCTGCAGCTCCAGCACGCCGCCAGCCGACACGGCCACAGCAGCAGTGGCGCCACCAACCACCCGGCAGTTGCGCATCACCAGGTGCGCACCGGCGTCCACCTGCGGGGGTACGCGTAAAACGCGAGGAAACCGTGTAAGGTGTCGCACAAGGCAAACAGAGCACACGAGTTGCGTGGAAGAGACGGGCAACGTCCTGCACATTGCGCGGAGGCCCGACGCAAACAAGGAGGCCCAGGCGTGGCCATGGGAGTTCATCCAGCCGTATGACCCGACAGCTGGACCCAGCGCAATGTGGCGAGACATACGCCCGAGATATTTCATCATCGCCCCCGAACAGCACCAAAATTGAACCACCCCGCAGCTGCACATTCCATCCTTGCCCTCACTGCCGCTGCCGCCCCCGCCCCAGCCCGGGGCCCCTGCCCCGCCCCACCGCCCACCTGCACGCCCCCCATGGCGAACTGCACCACCACATCCACCAACGTAGTGCGCCCCCGCAGCACCCGCAGCGCCCCCTCGTACCCCCCCAGCTGCAGCAGCGTCACGTTCTCCAGCGTCACGCCGCACAGCTCGGCGGCACTCGCTGGTGACACGGCAGCCGCCCGCCCGCCCCCTGTGCCCCCACCGCCTCCTGTCTGCCCCGAAGCCGCTGCTGGGTCGCTTCCCACCACCCCTGACGCTGCTGCTCCCGTGCCAGGCGCAGGGGGGTCGGGGGCGTGCCCTGGCCGCAGCCCTTGCCCTGACACCTGTCCCTGCCCCGGCTCCGGCCCCGCGGAGCACTCCACGAACACGTCGTCTTCCTCGTTGTTGTGTATTACCACATCGCCGGGCTGGTGGCGGCAAGAGCGGCGGCATACAGGGCAGATGATCGGCCTTGAGTGACTAGCAACGGTGATGCCGGCGTGGCGGGTGGGCGTGGCGGGTGGGGTACTGTGCGGCGTGCGGCATGAGGCTGGCAGCTGGGCCCCAACGTTGGGCACCTCCAGCCGCTTGGCCACGGACCCCTGCCCCTACTCACCCGAGATGCTGCATATCCTTCTCATATCCCACATTCCCAACCACCAGCAGCCCAGCCAGCACTACAGGCGCGCTCCCAACCTCCCTGCTCCACTAGGCGTCTCCACACGACACCTCCCGAGACCGCGGAATAGCCCGCAGCTATCCAGCCCACACCCCAGTCCGCCCCGGCCCTAGCCGCCCGCCGCGCACCCACCTGTCGGCCCAACCCCAGCACGCGCACCGCCGCCCGCAGCGCCACCGTGCCCTCCGGCCAGTTGTAGCGCCCCGGCAGCAGCAGCACCACGTCCCCGTGCGCCAGCGAGGGCCACATCAGCTCCGCGCTGTCGTGCAGCGCCACGCGATAGCACAAGCCGGTGGCGGGATCGCGCAGCAGCGGCGCAGCGCCCCACAGCACACCCGCCCCCGCTGCCGGCGCCGCCGGCGGCGGGACACTGCCCGTACCGCCACAGCTGCCGCCACAGCACCCGCAGCACCACCCGCCGGCCCCGCAGGCTGTAGCAAGAGCAGACGAGCCTGGGAGAAGCTGCTGGTAGCTGGTGGAAGGCAGCGTCATGCAGGAGGCTAGCTCGGGGGATATGCGTTGGATGAAGTGGGCTACCGGGGGCCCGTGCGGGCGGGGGGGCGGCGGCTCGGGCGGCTCCACGCACCACTCGTCGATGCTACCTGGCTGGACTAGATCCTCCAGCAGGAGCACAGCCTCGCGGGCTTGGTCCAGCCAGTGCTTCACGTGCTCTACTGCTAGGGCGGCAAACTGCTTGCTGCCTCGCGCCCGGATTGCGATCTGGGTCGGGGACTCCAGGGGGTCGGCCACGGCGCGCCGGGAGGGTGCCGCAGGCGTGGCGGAGAGGGCTGAGGAGGCAACGGCTGACCCAGCGGATCGACCGGCTTGGAGGCGGTCGAGAAGGGCGCTCAGATGCGCTACCTCCTCTCGAGCAGCAGCCAGGTCAGCATGGAGGATGCCGCGGCGGAGGAGCTCATGGAGCTGCTGTTGGGGCGTCGGGCGGCCGTAGGAGCGGATGGCCGCTTCTATGCGGGCCGAGAGCGCCTGCTGCTGGAGCTGCAGGCCCAGGATGTGGGCCCGCTCGTTGACCGCGGTGACATCTGGGGTGGGCTTTGCCGCTGGCGTGGGGTCGGCCGTGACTGTTCGCGGCATGCGATGTGCACTGCCGTGCGCCTACTAGTTGCTACGGGTTCGTGTTGTGTTTCATAACTGCCAATTCAAAACAGGAACCGTTGTTCTAGGCGGTTTGGGAGCGTCGCGTTGTGCCGGCGACTGCTTTACGCTGCAACCCAATTGGTCCTTACGGTACGTCCACTTGATGTATTGATATTATTGCTATGGGCGCTGACAGCCTGCCAAGTAGTACCCAAATTACTGCAGGGCAACACCCAGGCTGCGCCGCAGGCATAGATGTTGTAATATGTATCTCTTTGGCGAAGTGACGTAAGCTACAAAATCATCAAGGCCAACTCTGCGAGTGGACACCGGCGTCCTTGTCAGCTTACTAAGTGACACGCAGTAGACCCATGCAATAATGGCCCCACCACCCCACTAGCGCCTGCTTGTTGCTCCGGCTGCCTTCCCCTCAGACGGGAAGCAACCTGGTGTCAAGATGTGCCGTTACAAGCACTGGTATGGCTTCTCGCATGAGCAAGACAAGGCTAGCAACCGCAGCTTCACCAACTTGGGAAACCAGCTTGCATGCTGGACCAACCTGCTGGTCTGAGCAGCAACGGCATGGCGCAACCGTCACTCCGCCAAGAATGCACAGCAAAGCTCCCCAAGCCAGGCGGAGACGCTCCCCGCAACGGGCTTTCACCGACATGTACGGTAATAGCGAGCAACACGATGTGTGCCAGTCATCAGCCTTCCCTGGAGGGTGCTTTGCGCCCGCCAGCACCGGCCTCCTCTTCATACTGCTTACCAACACCTGACTCCCCATCGCGCCTCAACAGGTCCAACCTAACATGCATACCAGTTAGAATTGCACTGCACCAACACCTGATTCTCTGGCCAGAAGCAATACAACAGCTTGTGCCACCTGCAACACATGACCCCGAAAGCAATTGCAAAACACAGTTGACATTGTGGTAAACACAAAAGCCCACGGCTTGCATCGGCCAAACCCAGCAATGCCGCCACCTGTATCCGGCGTGTAACCACCCCAGCAGCAGAACCCCTGACATGTCGCATGTGTAAGGGCCAACTACCAAGCGCATGTTGACACTGCCACGTGCCGTGTTGCGTGGTACGACATGCCGCTGCATACATGTCGTACAGCAGTAGCCACCGCTCCCCACCGCAGGGCTGCTGGGCACGGGCTGCCACTCGTCCTGAGACATGCTGCGAGGCAATAAGCAGCATACAAGTGGGTGCCGTCAGCGTTACTGAGCCAAAAGGCATGAGGATTGCGATTGGGCATCAAAGCAGCGTTCGAGAATAATAACAACAATAATAAATCCAGAGCCCCTGCGGAAATGGTGGGGGATGGTGGGAAATAATCCTCCGGAAGGGGTCCCCAGTGATGATGCTGTTGTGACAAACGTGGAGTCTATAAAACCATTAAGCATGATGCTGTATGGTTGAATGACAACCATGCAGGATGGTGGCACTGACAGGTACGTGAGGCTTGGCACTGACAGGTACGTGAGGCTAAGGTGTTCAACTGTGTGTGCAGACCCAGTCAGCAGGATTTTGCACCTGCAGCCGTTGTTATGCTTGTCTTGCACTGTATAGCACCTAGAGTTGGTCAACATATGTGCAGGTATGTTGTGGCGGGGCAGGGCAGGCAGGGCCAGCAGATAGGGCAGGGGCACTAGTACGTGGGCTCAGGTGTATGTCCTACGAGGGCGACCACTGCCATGCCAGCCCTGCCTTGCACACACGGTGCTGTATACATGGAAATGTGCAGGCTGAACTTGTGACATGCACATTCTAAAACGAGTGTCAGGTACCAGAAATCAGCATTGCATAGCTGGGAGGGGTAGGTGGTGGTGTGTAAATGTGTCAGTAGTGGTGCAGCAGCCAGTGAGCAGCTAGAGTACGGTATGGAGCATGCCCCAACCCCCCTTGGCAGTTGCTCCAAGCATGTTCCCATGCTGGACAGTGTTAGGAGCAAGCAAGGCAGTGGCTGCAACGATGAGGTGGATGGAGGCACCTGCAGCACCGCAAGCAGCAGCAGCTCGGTCCAGCGCTGCACTGATGCCCTGATGGGCAGTGGGCAAAGAACGTGACGTGACAGTTCTACGATGTCAGTGCAGATTGTGCCTGTTGCCAGGCGAGCGTGGGACGGACCATCAGAAACGCGCGCGGGGGCGTCCTGCGCAGGACATCCACCCATGCGTGAGTTCAGGAGGCAGGCGTGTAATAGGGTTTGCGATGGCAGGCATTGTCATGAGAGTTGCGTCTGAGAGCGCGCATGAGCCTTGCGCCACTCCAACGTGTAATTTGTTACCCCGGACCCTAGAACCACCAAACTCCGTCAAAACGTTACATTATAAAACTAAAAAGAATGTCAGGCTTTCTCATCAGGCCTCTTTTGTGCGGAGGACTTCAGCTTGGGCGTCCGCGCCATGCCATCACGCCAGCGCCCCACCGCTCCCGTTATCGAGTTGTAACAAAGACGTCCTCCAGTTACGGAGAGGTGGGAAACAAGTGTCCGCTCCTCGCTAGCGTTGCGTGCGAATCCTGGGCAACATCTCTTCTGTTCATTTCGCATGCACCTCACCTGACCAAGGAGCTGGAGGGCGAGCGGGAGCTGAGGGAGAAGGCGGAGCTGGCGCCAAGGGCCCAACTGGGGAAGACCAAACGGGCGGAGAAGGCGCTGGAGGATCCTATCGAGCGGACGGAGCGGGTGAAGCGGGCGATGAAGCGGCAGATGCTGTTCAAAGACCTCAAGCTTCTCGGGGTGGGTGTGCAGCTGCCCTCGGGCTGTGCGTTCGCGGAGAGTTCTTCGGCATGCCGCTCAGGTTTTGCCTCGCTTGTGCTGCGCAGGTTATCGTTGCCGGCGTGTACCTCTTCATCCGCGTTTTCTGGCAGCTGAAAGTCGTGTACGGCTTATGAGCACCTCTTCCACGCGCGCTGCGGATGTATGGCTGCTTGGGGGCCTCCAGCTCAAACGCCAAGGCGGGTTTACATTCGATGCTCTCTTGGCGCAGCAACCCTCACCAAGGTGGTAGACGCTGCCGGCCAATCAGTCTAAATATTGTGACTAGCCGCTGGCGCGCCTGGTGCGCCGTGGCACGTGCTGGCGCGGCTGGAGTGCTGCCGCCTCCATGCGGCTTAGCCTGCCGCCCAGAGCCAGGTTACAGTGCGCTAGATAGCAGATGATGTGCAGCCGCAGCTCCAGCAGCAGGTGGGCTGTTGGTGGCCTGACCTCGGCCACGGGAACTACGGCAACTATGGAACCAGGGACAACATGGCCGCGGCTTTGTGTGAGTTGCTCAGCCTGCTGGTTGACGTGGCTGTGCATAAAGGACAGCACATTGTGTGCAGCCAGACTCGCGTGTGTTCATGTCGGCAAGTGCTGTTGGGCCCTACTAGTGTTCCAGTGTTCCGCTGATGATATGCCTTCACTGACCCTCTGTGGTGTTCGTGTGGTCAGACCAAGCGTGGCCGTGTGGCACAGTTCTGCCGGCACGTGATAAGCAGCTTTGTTGATGGATAACGTGGCATGTAGCCGCAGGTTGAGGTCGCTGTGCACATAAGCCACGTGGCACAAGGCCCTGGGCACATGCAAGTGGACATGCAATGCAATGCTTTGAGCGTGCAATTGAGCAGTCAGTAATTGTACTTATCACCTTTGGCGGCGTGCAGCTGCCCTCGGGCTGTGCGTTCGCGGAGAGTTCTCCTGCATGCCGCTCAGGTTTTGCTCGCTTAGCTGCGCAGGCTATCGTTGCCGGCGTGTACCTCTTCATCCGCGTTTTCTGGCAGCTGAAAGTCGTGTACGGCTTATGAGCACCTCTTCCACGCGCGCTGCGGATGTATGGTTGCTTGGGGGCCTCCAGCTCAAGCGCCAAGGCGGGTTTACATTCGACGCTCTCTTGGCGCAGCAACCCTCACCAAGGTGGTAGACGCTGCCGCCAATCAGTCTAAATATTGTGACTAGCCGCTGGCGCGCCTGGTGCGCCGTGGCACGCTGGCGCGGCTGGAGTGCTGCGCCTCCATGCGGCTTAGCCTGCCGCCCAGAGCCAGGTTACAGTGCGCTAGATAGCAGATGATGTGCAGCCGCAGCTCCAGCAGCAGGTGGGCTGTTGGTGGCCTGACCTCGGCCACGGGAACTACGGCAACTATGGAACCAGGGACAACATGGCCGGCTTTGTGTGAGTTGCTCAGCCTGCTGGTTGACGTGGCTGTGCATAAAGGACAGCACATTGTGTGCAGCCAGACTCGCGTGTGTTCATGTCGGCAAGTGCTGTTGGGCCCTACTAGTGTTCCAGTGTTCCGCTGATGATATGCCTTCACTGACCCTCTGTGGTGTTCGTGTGGTCAGACCAAGCGTGGCCGTGTGGCACAGTTCTGCCGGCACGTGATAAGCAGCTTTGTTGATGGATAACGTGGCATGTAGCCGCAGGTTGAGGTCGCTGTGCACATAAGCCACGTGGCACAAGGCCCTGGGCACATGCAAGTGGACATGCAATGCAATGCTTTGAGCGTGCAATTGAGCAGTCAGTAATTGTACTTATCACCTTTGGCGGCGTGCAGCTGCCCTCGGGCTGTGCGTTCGCGGAGAGTTCTCCTGCATGCCGCTCAGGTTTTGCCTCGCTTGTGCTGCGCAGGCTATCGTTGCCGGCGTGTACCTCTTCATCCGCGTTTTCTGGCAGCTGAAAGTCGTGTACGGCTTATGAGCACCTCTTCCACGCGCGCTGCGGATGTATGGTTGCTTGGGGGCCTCCAGCTCAAGCGCCAAGGCGGGTTTACATTCGACGCTCTCTTGGCGCAGCAACCCTCACCAAGGTGGTAGACGCTGCCGGCCAATCAGTCTAAATATTGTGACTAGCCGCTGGCGCGCCTGGTGCGCCGTGGCACGTGCTGGCGCGCCTGGAGTGCTGCCGCCTCCATGCGGCCCGATGCGGCTTAGCCTGCCGCCCAGAGCCAGGTTACAGTGCGCTAGATAGCAGATGATGTGCAGCCGCAGCTCCAGCAGCAGGTGGGCTGTTGGTGGCCTGACCTCGGCCGCGGGAACTACGGCAACTATGGAACCAGGGACAACACGGCCGCGGCTTTGTGTGAGTTGCTCAGCCTGCTGGTTGACGTGGCTGTGCATAAAGGACAGCACATTGTGTGAAGCCAGACTCGCGTGTGTTCATGCCCAGCAACGGTAGCAGCACGTGCGTTGTGTTGGTGGCGGGAGGGGCCTTGTTGGCGTCTATGCGCGCAGCTTGCCGCCCTACCTGTCTACTTGAATACAGTGTCAGTGACCCTGTTCTTCGTGGACGCCTGCTCGCAAGCTTGCAGGGTTGTCGCCGCTGCACTGTTGGATTCAAGCAAAGGCTTATGGGCCAGCCACAGCTTCTTATTTGACTGCTGATCTTCTGGACCTATCAAGTCGTTTGCGATGGCAGGCATTGTCGTGCGAGTTGCGTCTGAGAGTGCGCATGAGCCTTGCGCATGTGGCCGCACCACACCAACGCGTTAGGGGGGGGGTTGCATATGCACGAAAATGCACAACCTGCATGACCGAAATTGCATTTCGGACGTGCCGCGCCTTCCCATTCTAGGTTCTTCTGCACGAACTGTGGTCGCGAGTTGCTGGGCTCTGCAAGTGCGCAATTGTGCAATAGAAAGCAACAGATGCGTAAATGATGCTAGAAGTATGTGCGGCGGCGTAGCGGCCTCGTCCTCGTGTCCAGGCTTGCGCAATGTCGCGTCGTTCAAAATGGGAAGGACGGCCCAGCGGCGGTCTTGCCGGAAGGCACGTCAGCATTACGGACACGTCCGCAATTTCGAGCATGCGTATGTAACCCCCCCCCCCTTTTGTGGTTTCCCGGACCCTGAAACCACCAAACTCCGTCAATATTTTACACTGTAAAACTGAGAAGAATGGCAGGCGTTCTCCTGAGGCCTCATTTGTGCGGAGGACTTCAGCTTGGGCGTCCGCGCCATGCCGTTACTCCAGCGCCCCACCGCTCCCGTTATCGAGTTGTAACACAGACGTCCTCCAGGTTCGCGAAGGTGGGAAACAAGCGTGCAGCTCCTCGCTGGGGTTACGTGCGAATCTTGGGCAACATCTATTCTGCAACAACGTTCCTTTCTCATGCACCTGACCTGACCAAGGAGCTGGAGGACGAGGAGAAGCTGAGGGAGCAGGCGGAGCTGGAGCTGAGGGCCCAACTGGAGAAGACGGAACGGGCAAAGAAGGCGCTGCTGGAGCAACTTGAGCGGACTGAGCGGGCGGAGCGGGCGCGGAAGCGGGCGATGCTGATCAGAGACCTCAAGATACTCGGGGTGGGTGTGCAGCTGCTCTCGGGCTGTGCGTTCGCGCATCGCGGAGAGTTCTCCTTCGTGCCGCTTCCGATGATGAGGTTCTGTTTCGTTGATTTGTGCTGCGCAGATGGCCCTTGTCGGCTTGTACAACATCATCAGCATTTTCTGGCGGCTAAAGACAGTGTACGGCCTGTGAGGTGTGGGCACCTCTTCCACGCCCTGCTGAGGATGGCTGCTCGGGGGCTTCCTGCTGAAGCATAGGGGGCAGGTTTTCGTTCGAGGATCTTTTGGTGCAGTACCTTAAGGCGAGGCGGTAGACGCTGCTGGCCCAACAAGTTTGAATATTGTGACTAACAGTGGCACGTGCTGGCGCTGGCTGGAGCGCTGCCTCCTCCATGCGGCTCAGCCTGCCTCTCAGAGCCAGGTGGTTGTCACTAGATAGCAGATGATGTGCAGGCGCAGCTCCAGCAGCAGGTGGGCTGTCGGTGGCCTGGCCTTGGCCACGGAACTACGGGAACTATGGAACTAAGGACAACGTGGCTGCAGCTTTGTGTGAGTTGCTCAGGCTGCTGGTTGACGCGGCTGTGCATACTAGGCTAGAGGGTACAGGGTTTGAAGGACAGCACATCGTGTGTAGCCAGATGCACATGTGTTCATGTGGGCAAGTGCTGTCGGGCCCTACTGGTGTTCCGGTGTTCCGCTGTTCCGCTGATATGCCTTCACTGTCTCTCTCTGCCATTTGTGTGTTCAGACCAAGCGTGGCCGTGTGGCACAGTTCCACCGGCACTGATAAGCAGCGTTCTGTTGATGGTTTGACATTGCATGTAGCAGCAGGTTGGAGTCAATGTGCGCTACAGTAAGCCATGTGGCACAAGGCCCTGGCCATTTGTCAAGTAGACATGCCATGCGTTGAGCGTGCAATTGAGCAGTCAGTGGTTGTACTTATCACCGTTTGCGGATTTTCAGGGTGCCAGTTTGTATGAGCATTTGCGCTTGGTATACTGGTCCCCTCCCAGGTAGGCTTCCAGGCACCCGCCGTGAAGCTCCGTGTGTCCTTGAGAGGCGCATGTCAGTACTGGTGCGGCATACCTTGGCGGTAGAAAATAACACGTTGAGTACGATGTTTACGGTGCTAGTAACAGTGTAGCGTGTTGATCATGATGGAGCTTGTGCTTGCACTTGCGCTTGTAGCCTGCAGGCCAGGGGCCGTTGGAGCGAGGCCAGACGCAGCTGGGAAGCCAGGCGGGCAAGGTGTGTGCAACTGTCCGCAGGGTGGGCCGTGCCCACATTCGGATGACTTCGTGATTGCACTAGCTACCTGGACTGACATGCTGTGCCTGCCACCCACGAATATATCCTCACTCTTTGTGTGCAAATGCTCTGAAAAGCAGGGCACAGCCACCCTATGATTAAGAGCACCATAAGTCAGACCGTACCCCCTGCACCGAGTGTACCACCGACCAGCCAGGTGCTGGAACCCTGGCCTGGCATTCCCCTGCAGGGCAACAAGCGGAAGGCTGACGTGCGGGAGCCAGAAGGGGGACAAGGATGACTCTGATGAGGTCATGGAGCCGGTTGACTGGTGAGCCCCCTGATTGTGATGTGCAGTAGTGTGCAACACATACACTCCTTCCAGTACCCTAGTTTGCCAGGAATTAGGTGGCAAGGTGCCCTTGCCAGCCCAACCGTGTGCATGCCTTTGTATGCTACGCTATGCTCGCTACCACCTCTGTGTTTGCGACTGCCAACCGGGGCCTGCCACCCAACCTCACCCTCTTGTGTTGTGCTGCTCCCCATGTCCTACAGATGTACACATGGGGGCCAACTTGGCTCGCATGCCAATACGAGGAGGGCTGGCACAACCTGCCGGGGCGGCCCCATAGAGTCCCGGAGCGCAATGGCATGAGCATCAATGTGTGGGTGCAGTTCGTGTCGCCTCAGCAACCATCAGCATGGTGTGGCCGGCTTGCATGACATATGTAGCATCAGCGGGGTGGACTCTCGGCCGGTGGCTAGCATTGCAGAGTGCTGCATATGCTGCATCAGTGTTTCAAGCAACAGCAGGTGCCGCAAGATACTCCTAGAAAATGCAGTGCGTGCAACAGATGGGGGACATGCGCCTGCTTGCAAGTTGTGGAACAACACGTGTTCTGATCTGGGGAATGCATGGATGCCTTCAGGTGGTAGGAGCTCTTGCAATGGTCGCGGTCTGTGGGACACACCTACATTCTGCCGCACCCGGCTATGGGGCACTGTGGATGGAGGGTGCAGGTAGATGGGCAGCTGCCAGTGGCATAGGATACCACGTATGTGAATCCTTTGGCACTGCCCTAGTCACTGATACACTAACAGGGCTGGTTGGACATAAGTACGTGCTGCGAGCACGGTGGCTGATTGGGCTTTGTGCTGCACTAGCAACATGTGTTGGTATGGTCACTGTAGCAGATGCCGCCGTATGGCACTCATGGGGCTCTCAGCGGCTGCAACGGGCTGGAAAAATGCACATGCTCATGAGCTGTGTGGGTTAGCACGCGTTCTTGTTTGGGTGCTACGCAGAAGCCATACGTTGATGGGCAGGGTGGCTATGGCCGTGGACTGTGGGACCCGATTTGCAGTGGTGGCCCTTGGCTACGGTGCACTGTGGGCGGGCTATGTGGGACGACTGATAACTGATGATGTGTGGACTGGTCTTAGTAGGTTGGACACTGCTGTCGGTCCCACAGGCTACCTGCTCAACGCCTCCATGCCCTACGTGCTGGTAGCTAACCTTGTCCTGTTGCCCCTTGGACTTGAAAGAACTCTAGTGGCTAATAGCTGACAGACACGGCGCAGGAACAGGACTGGAACACAGCTTAAATGCACGGTGCTATTTACAGCACTGAGCAGCTGTCCCATTCTCGGTGCCTGGCGCCTGGGCCTACTTTCACAGCTGGCCAATGCAGCACAATTGTTGCTCTCTGCGCCGGGACGTGTGTGTGCCACGGTTATATTGCTGCAGCAGGCGGCACCTGCACACATGATACAAGGACTAGCTAGGCGCATAGTCTGGACCGGTCTGGACACTCAGCAGCTGCTCCATGCTCGGCCCCCTACGTAGCCAGAAGCTTCTGCCCCTAGCTGCATGTCGCAACTGGCCAGCGCAGCACGCCTTGCTGCCCTCTGTGCCGGGATGTATAAATGCGCCACACTTAGTGTGGCGGGGAGGTGCTGGAGGCGCAAGGGTGCCGTGGGGGAACGCTGGAGGATGAAGAGGCGACTAGCAGCTGAAAGGCAGAGGCAAAGTTGATGGACGGAGGGAGGGGTGCGCGTGTGGCTGCGGGGCCGGGATCAGAGGAGGGGAGGCAGCAGGGGAGGCAGGTTTCATGGAGAAGAGCTAGATGCGAAATATGTCTGATGGTGCATGACCTTGCATGACTCGGCGGCAATGTAAGGTTTTGCGGCGCCCTGGGACCACTAATACATTAGTGCAAGCGTACATCTATTCCTGGCATGTGCACACCGTACGGTCGGCCACGGGGTGCACCGCATAGCTGTGACGTGTGAGACAATGACAGCTGGCCGGAATTGTGGCAACGCCCCGCCCATGGGCCGCTGCCAGCCACCGCGAAAGCTTCCTTCCTGCCTGACGTGCCAAACATGAGGTAAGGCAGTCAGAGCGTGTCATTGCGGGTCTTGCAGGACACCTCAAACAAGTTTGCAATTGACCAGGAGAAGCACCTGGCGTATCGGAGGTAGCAGCTTACGATTGCCATATTGCTGCTGCACCAACGTATTAGCGTACCCACGCCTTGTTAAGGGACATGGCTGTTTCCAAGCTACTGCACACTCAGGTAGTGAACCTTGTTATGGAGCAGGTCAGAGGGGGATGAGGATGAAGGATCGGACGCTGGTCAGCGCACCATGGGGGACCATAGGCTTGTGGGGAACCAGGGGGGGACCAGCGCCCTGTGGGGCATCGTGAACAGAAGACAAGCTCAGGGAGCATTATGAATCCATTGAAGGTGAGTATAAGCGTACCGGTACAGGTATGACTGCGTGGCATGTGCACAGCGTAGCACGGTCGGCCAGGTGGCGTATCGCATGTGGGGTAGTGGGAGCTGACCGTCCACCCCGTCCCCTGCCGTCCACGGTGGCAACGTCCTATGGGCCGCTGCTTACCGCCGTTAAAGCAGGTTAAAGCTCTTCCTTGCCGGAGGTGCCAGATATTAGCTCAGGCATTCAGAGCGTGCCAAGTGCAGGTATTGCATGACACCTTAAAGCTAGAACTCAGGAGCGTTTGACCCGGATACGCACCTGGCGTACCGGGTGCAGGGGTAATTCAGCAGGTTCTGACTGTACGTTACTGCTGCACCAATGCATTGGTGCACCCATGCCTTGTTAAGGGACAGGGTTATTTCCGGGAGTACTGCAGGACCGGGTGGCGAACCTCGCAGTATCGGCCAGGATTGAACGGGTACGAGGATGAAGGGTCGGTGAGCACACCGTGGGCGTGGCGCCATGTGAGGTGGTTGGGTGGTTGCCGGGTAAGAATAAAGCGCCCTTCCTGACCTGTATGCCGACTCTACAGTAGGAATAACATGGCATATATCCCGATGGCTGTGCTGTCACTCTACCTGGTTATGGCCAAGGACGTAAAGGCGTAGAGGAAAGACCCTAGTGCTATCATGGCTCCTCGGCGCACCGTCGGAAACTGGGAGATAGAGGACGTGATAGGTCAAGGCTCCTTCGCGATTGTTTGGAAAGCTCGGCACACTGTGACAGGCGCGCTAGCAGCTGTAAAAGAGATAAACACTGACAAGCTGAACCGAAAGCTCCAAGAGAGCCTCAACTCTGAGATAGCTGTATTACAGCGCGTCAAGCATGTCAACATCGTCGGCTTGCTGGACCTATTTAAGGTCGGTGGTTCTGTCAGAACTCGAGGCGTGTCCCAACACGTCAGCCCATGTTCAGCTGGGTTTAGGCCTTTGGGCTACTACGACGCAACACATGCAGCTCGCGTACATGAACAGGTTTCAGTGACGCACCTACACTGCGTGATTGCGATCTGCGGGTGCACCTAAGGCCCCTGACCGTTCGAGGCCTGCGTCGACCGTCGTTGGGGGTACTGCCGGTGCACCACTGGAGCCCGACGCACAAGCAACTAACGATCAGATAATGCTTACCTTGCAGGAGCCTGGCCGGTTATACCTGGTGCTGGAGTATTGCGGAGGTGAGCAAGCCCCGTCAGGACCCACTGGCCTGCCGCTGACGAACTCCCGACACAAGCAAATCAGCAGACTTCGACACACGCCGATCGCAAGCGGCTGCTGCACATAGCCTAACCGCTACTTAGATTGACGGACATCCGTTCATGCTCGCGGTGGCTTCGAATGCCGTTTTGGCGCCAGCAAGGCCGTGGCAAACCGACGCCAACGCACACGCGCTGCCCCGATCCTCGTTCTTCATGCCCGGCCGCAAGCTGTGACCTGCCGCACCATCCCCTGTCACATGAACACAATAATACACAGTTTTGCTGAATGCCTATCTGCCGATGACATACCGACAACGCCGTACAGACCGCCATGATCGATACCGTACGTCCATAACTCAGCGGCCTTGCCACATTGATGCACTGCCCCAAGACCTCGGCCATGACATCCTACCCCTTCGTCCCTGCACCCCTGCTCCAAGCCCACAATCTCCTCTGCGCAGCCTGCCGTCCATTCCCACCATTCCCACACCTGCCACTGTCCGTACCCGCTGCCGTGCAGGGGGCGACCTGGCGCTGCACCTGCGCCAGCGCGGCCCTCTGCCGGAGGCCTCCGCGCGCTACCTGCTGCGGCAGCTGGCCGAGGGGCTCAAAGTCATGCGCCAGCACAGCGTAATACACGTGAGACAGCTGGCTGATATTCCTCCTAGCTGCCGTCGACTGCCGCACCCACTGCCTGTCTGGATCGCGCAGCGTGCAGTGCCGCTTACGCAAGTGGCCAACCTTGACACGTGTACTCAGTGCCTTGACCATCTTCATCCCATGTTACCTTGTGCACCTTGTGATCACGTCTTGGCTGCCGCCTGCCACCCCGCGTTGCCAACGGCCCCCCAGCGCGACCTCAAGCCCCAGAACCTGCTGCTGTCCGACTCGGGGCCCTCCCCGGTGCTCAAGATTGCGGACTTCGGTTTTGCGAGGGCGCTGCAGCCGGCAGGTGGGCGCTATGTGGCTCAGGGGAAGGGTGCACAACTGGCCGGCCAACCGCCGAAACCACCTGCACGTGACCCGAAACTTGACCATAACGTGGCTCCCCTGCGCCCTCCCTGCAGGCATGGCCGAGACGCTGTGCGGGTCTCCCCTGTACATGGCGCCCGAGGTGTTGCAGCTGCACAAGTACGACGCCAAGGCCGACCTGTGGAGCGTGGGGGCCATCCTGTTCGAGCTGCTCACAGGTTAGGATAAGGGAAAAAAACGTGGTGAAGCAGACACAAAACAAAATGCTTAACTGAATTGGAGTGAGGATGGTGACGCGTGGCGGGCGGGGCGTCGCTGAGGCTGTGGCGCGGCCTGGCCTGTGCAGCTGGTGGCGTCCTGCTGCTAGCAGTGCAGCGGGCGCAGCGGACGCACAAACGACGCACGCACTGACCCGTACACCAGTGATACCAGTTTCCTTGCTACCTGAACCCGACGACAGGGATCTGCGCGCACCAAGTGTACCCCCGCAGCCACGTTTCAATTCCAGAACGTGGGTTTCCCACGTGTTTGCGCTCCCCCCTGCCCTCCCCCATGCAGGCAAGCCGCCCTTCAACGGCGCCAACCACCTGCAGCTGGTGCAGAACATCGAGCGGGGCGACGCCGAGCTGCCGCCACACGTGGCGCGGGGGCTGTCGCCGGCATGCAGGTATGGGAGGCCTTCAACTGGGGTGGCCCCTGCGCCGTGGGCCACGCTACCTCCCTTGACATCAGCGCCCTTGTGCCTCACCGTCCTTCACACCACGTCCCCTCCGCGCACCCCACGCCCCGGCCACCAGGCAGCTGCTGCACCAGCTGCTGCGGCGCAACCCCGTGGAGCGCATCACCTTCGAGGAGCTCTTCGCACACCCCTTCCTGCAGCAGGTGGGTGCCTAGGCCTCCATGGCTTGTACTGTCCGTGCCATGACTGTCCGATCCGCCTGCGCCGCGCGCCGTCGAGTCGTGGGCACCACGCAGTACCGGTAGGGTCCTCCGCAGCTCAGCAACCGCAGCGCTCTACGCTGTCCCCGCAGGGCGCGCACAGCAGCAGCAGCAGCAGCAGCAGCAACACCAACGGCGCTGCCACTTCCTGGCCGTCCTCCGAAGGCGGTGCTGCTGCACACCAGCAGCAGGGGCAGCAGGGACCGGGCGCCGCCTCGCCGCACGTGCCTGTGTCCACAGGGGCCGTGCGCTTCATCCAGACCTCCGGCGCACGCGTGGGCAGCCCCGTGCACCCCGCGCTGCAGCCCCCTGCCGCAACCATGCAGCAGCGGTTAGGCTCAGGGCCAGGGCCAACGCACCCAGCTGCTGCTGGTGCTGCTGCGTCTCGCGGCCGAGACAGCGGCGGCGGGGCGGCGCCGGCAGCTGAGGCCCCTGACTGGGCGGCTGGGGGCAACGGCGGCGCCGGTCACGGGCCGCTAGCCATCAGCATACGGGAGGTGACGACAGCGCCGTCGGCCAGGATGGCGGCGGCGGCGGCCGTGGTGGCGTCTGCGCTCGTGCCGCACGAGCAGCCGCCGCAGCAGCAGGCTGGGGGTGGCTACGGCAGAGGCAATACGCATGCGAAGGAGGGTGGGGAGGCAGCTGCCGGCGGCTCCTCCTCCCTTGACGGCTCTGACGACTCCGACTACGTGGTGGTGTCCAGCCCTGTGGCGGGGTTCCGCCGCCAAGCAACCTCCAACTCCCGCAACCAACTGTTCGGCGCCGGCGGCAGCAGCAGCAGGGCGGGCTCGGCCGGTGGTGCCGCGCCGCAGTCCGCAACTGCTGTTGTGGCACCGACGGCGGACACGACGTTCCGCGTGCCGCGCACGCCACATCCCGCCTTCGCATCGCCGACTGCCGGCGCCTCCGCTGCTGGTGGCGGCGGTGCCGGCGGCGACGCGATCCCCTCCCCGGCGCCGCTGCCATGTGCGGCGTACGACGGGCCGCGGCCGCCGTCTTGGCAGCAGGCCTTCGCGATCGCAGATGGCTCGCTGCCACTGTCCGGCAAGCAGCACCTGCCCATCGCCGCCGCCACCCTGCCCGCCCATGCCAACACCAACGACCAACCGCTGTCGTACACCAGCGCCGCTGTGCCTGCTGCAGGCGCCGCTGCAGCGCAGGGCCAGCAACAGCGCCTGGGGCTTGCCGGAGCCGCGGGAACGGGGACATACGGTGGGTTAGGGGTTGGTGTTGTGGGCGGCAACACACTGACGCTTCGGCTGCCGGGGCAGGAGGAGCCTGACTTGCCCCTCCTGCAGCGCGTAATACACTCGCTGCTGGACCTAGCCAAGAGCAGGTGCACCGCCCTGCTGGACACTGAGGCGGAGTTGCGGCAGCAGCAAGCGCTGGAGCAGCAGCGTACAGCTACGGGGATGGGGATGGGGTTCGGCGGGGCAGGGGGAGCTAGCAAGATGGGAGTTGCGGCCATGGGGGAAGCGCCCACCGGCGGTAGCGGCGGCGAGGGTGAGGCAGAGCTGGAGGAGGGGGCGGCGCAGGCTGTGGGGACGCTGCTGGTGGCTTGTCGGCTTTTAGCGGTGGCGGTGACGGTGCAGAAGAGCGGCGGTGCCGGGGGGAAGAGCGGAGGCGGTGGGTCTCTGTCACATGCCCCCAACAGCCCTCTGCCGTACGCCCGGTTGTCATCGGGCGTGGCTGGGGAGCTGATGGATGCGACCGTGCCGGCGGCCGGGAGCCGAGTGCGTGAGAGGAGCGACGGCGGGAGCGCGTTTGATGCGGCGGGGAGCGACGCCGGGAGCGGCAGCAGCAGCGGCGGCGGCGCAGACTCGTCGCCGCCGCCGTCGCCGGCGTCTGCCTCCGCCATGGCGGCGCTGGCGGACCACGCCCGTACGGCACTGGCGGCATTGGACGAGCACATGGGAGGAACCGTGGCACAGGTGTGGGACTCAGATCGCGGTGGGCAGTGCTGTAATGGACACTTGCACGCCCCTAGTCTGCTTGCCACAACCCCGCGCTACGCCTACCGGACTAAACATTAGAGGCTGCCAGATGCCGTTCATAAAATGAGGTACTAGCTGCCCCCACCTGCCCGCGTTTCACCCTGCTCGCAGTTGCTCATGCAGCGGTCCGCATCCGACGCCCTCCCGTCCGCGAGCTCCTTCGCCCCCTCGCCGGCCGCTACCGCCCTGTCCCACCACACCGCCGCGCCCGCCCCCAGCCTCCGCCCCGTGGCCCCCGACTCGCCGCGGCACCCTGCCGCCGTCGGAACCACTACTACAGCCAACGCCGCCGCTGCGGCCGCGCCCGCAGCCTGCGCAGCGGCGGCGCCGCCACCGCCGCTGCTCGTCCCGTGCGCCGTCGACACGCTGCTGGCGGCGGCGGTGCACCACTCGCGCGCCGCCGCTGGCGAGGAGCTCCTCGGCAACGCCGCCGGTGCCGTTCAGGAGTACGACAAGGCGGCGGACCTGCTGGCGTTTCTCATGGCGGCGGCGCCGCCAGGGCCGGCGGACGGCAATGGCGGCGCCGCCACCGCCGCTATGGCAGATGCCAGCTCCGTCGGCGGGCAGTCCCTATCGCAGCGGGTGAGTGGAAGGGGTGTGATGCAGTTGGTTCGCGTGATGATACGGCCATACGCGCAAAGGGCGTTCGTGCGGGAATAGTGGTTCCCTGATAGGCCCATCGGCGTGGTAATGGCCTGGGCTGCACGACTGTGGGTGCCAGTGTGTCTGCAGCTTTCCACATGACCTGGCCTTCTGACAGCGTGCCGCGTGCCACGTGCCCAATTGCAGCTGGAGGCGGTGCGGCCGCCCCTAGTGCCCCACGACCGGCAGCGCCTCATGAAGTACTACGCTGCCGTACGACTACGGCAGCAGAGCGCAGCCATGGCGGTGGCGGCTGGCGGCCGGCCGGCTGGGGTGCTGGCGGTTGGTACGACAACGGTCGCGCGTCACAGCGAAGGCGGGATTGGTGCAGGTGGTGGAGTGAGTCTCCCCTGCCACGCCATGCCGCACGGGCCAGGTGCCGTACCGGCCGGGTCATTGCCGTCGCAGCGGTACGGACAGCAGCAGCCAGCGGTTGGTAGTTACGGCAGGCAGGTGGCGGAGGCGGCAGCGAGCGGGCGTCACGTGTCGTACGGACACAGCCCGGGGTACGGCGCTGCGGTTTTCTGAGGCGGCTGTGCGACCCCCGCGGGAAGGGGTGGAGTGTACGGGTGCAGCAGATCCGAAGGTGCTAAGGAATTGCTGAAGTAGCTTACAGCGAGAAACAGTGGCCGCTCCTCATGCATCAGGGGACTGCATCCACCGGCTTTTTCGCCTTTTGTACCTTGAATACCTTTTTGTATGTACATTCATAGGGGGCATGTAACCCGATTATCGGCTTGTTTAATTACCAAGTGTAGGTGCCGTACGCGGCAAATGAGCGTGCTACCCGGGTGCGGTGGCGTGATACTGCACGCTTTGTGGTGTAGGTGCGCAGCAGGGGATGGCATCAAGGGCCGTTTGCGGTGTGTGAGCGCGATTGGTTGGTGTGTTGTCTAGTGAAGATGTAGGAGTGTCTTTAATGCCGACCTTCAGGTGGGCCCGGTGAGTTGATTGCTGTTTGCAAGTCCAGGAAACAATGAGACAGATGCTTTTTGTGACGAGGGCGCGTGGCGCTGTGCAGAGATGGTCTGCAGAGTCAACGATGGGACGGTAGCATGCATAGGAAGGCAAGGGAGGACAGGGTTTGGGTCCCGTGTGCGCCGGCGAATGGCGGGGCTCAGGGCTGTGCTGGGGCACTGCTGCCGGAGTGCTGCAACACACTCCAGTGTGCACTGTGTGCGGAAGCATGCGGAGAGTGCCATGCATCACAAGGCGCGTTGGGCAGGGGCCCACAGATGGGGCAATGACGGGTAGATGGTCAGGTGGAGTCGCTTTCCAGAGGCGCGCAGGGAGCATGCGCTGGATGCGGCGTTGTGTTGCGGACGTTGGCGCGGTAATTGCGCTGTGCGTTTTCTCTTCATTTGCACGCTGGGTTCTGGCGTGGAAGCGGACCGGCGTACCTACGGGCATCTGTCGTGACCCAGGAGCATGGGTCGGGTCGCGCCCTAGCACTTGCACTGTTGCCGTGTTGGGGCGGCGCCCGTACCGTCCAACCCTTACGCTGTCCCGTTTGCGCACCTGTCTGGTGGCATGGTGTATTCGTGTTGCTTTGGCGGTGCGTACGTACCGGTAATCAGTTTGGCTGTAACATTGCGTGGTGTACAGGTGACCATGGACGTGCGGCTGTGGCTTACAACCGAACGGCATTGCTTTGTCACAGCACCTGTCGAGGCTGGCGTGCATCAAGTATTGGGGTGTGCGTGTGTGTTGTCGTACGGTTGTTACACTGCTACGCCGCTCCGCAGAGCCGGCTCACAGCACGGAGGCCCTGTAAGGGTCCTCAAGGCAAGCGAGCGGCCCCCAAAATAAAGTGTTGTGGATAGGGTACTGCCCGCACGTGCGGCAGTGCACAGTGTACAATGCAGCGGCCGCACGTATGGTTTAGCGGTGTGCACGCCATGTACAACCAAGCCAGCGGCCTGGGACCTTTCCAGGGCTGTAATTGTGCAGTTTTTGGGCTGAGCCCCCGGCGCGAAGCGCACTCGGGGGGGCGAAGCCCCCCGTGGTTGCTCATGGTCTGCGTCCCTGCGTCCCTGTGTCCCTGCGTCCCTGCGTCGGCAAAGTTTCAAACCTGGGCCCAACGGCGCATACCAGGTAGTAGGTATACCTCTAATCTATTCCATGGCATAGGCCTGGAAGCCAGGAAAAATCGGAAAGAGAATAACGATTTCGCAACATGAAGAAGGACAATTTGGAACATGTTCCCGCCCTCCGGGTACAAAGCAATGATAAGGGCTTATAACATATCAAGATAAGCTGTTAGAATGCAAGAAACGGTGGCTAGATTGCTGGCTGTCGCAAACTTGCGGCAAACATTCAAAGCATGTCGTCAGCAACTCGGACGTGGAAATGGTGCTTCACACATGCCGCAGCAACTTTTCAGCCCTTCGTGATATTAAGTACCTTCCGCGGCCAGGTGCACTTGCATTTCGCAACCATTCTCGGCAAGGGGCAGGTTGGCACGTGGCACTAGGCCGCACTGGGCCCAAGGGACTTGGCACTGACATTTCAGACACCCCCTGAGCAAGAGGGCTCAGCCCTTTTTCCCAGCTTTTGCAAAGCTGACACCGCTTGTCGCCCTGCTTTTTCGCCTATGGTCATGCGGATTTTGTACTTTACTGCACCTGTAACTCTGGATGTTGCACGTCCCTGTATGTGGCACTTGTACGTGCTGCCTTGGGTACCGTATGCCGTATGCGTGAAGCGTGGCGCGAGCGAGCGCATCCTGGTACACTACTGCCATGCACTTGGCTAAACTTGCTTTGGAATTGCGCTTGTACCTCCCATCACCGCACCCTTCAACACACTGCCCTGCATTTGGCATCGCGTGGCCGTCGCAGGGAAGCCTTCTGCGTGTGGCTTCAGACAGGCGTCACAGATCCAAGATGGAACCCAGGGGAGCTCCCCTGTTGGAACCAGTTGGAACCCGTGCTCGCCCGTGCAGTCGGCGCCGCCGGCACCGCTTCCTTAGCGCCGGGAGCACATTATGTGCAGGGCAACAGCAGACTGCCCAAGTGCAGAATTGTGTGCGCTTCAGTACCGTACTTCTGTGTTGGGCATGGCTGGAGGCTGGTATAACGGACATGAGGGGCTGCAATGCCAGGCAGGAACGGCAGGAACCACCGGTGAGTCCGAGAGCTGGGGCAGTCGCACCCACAGCTGTCCGTGTTGTTTGGAGCATGCAGGCCTGCCACGTGCCGGGAACAACTGCCGCTGGTACTGACATGGGATGGCTATGGAACACGTAGCAAAAGCAGTGACAAGGGTTTGAAGGGCCGCAACGGTGCCTTTCTGCTCGTACGATGCGCCCTGCGCATGGGTGCCAGCAGGTGCCAGGTGCCCCCGCCCTCACGCTTCTGGAGCTCGGGAGGCAGCGGGAACTGCTTTAAAGGTCTCCTATTGCTTTTGGGATCAATAGAAGCAAAGCAAGGCATTCATTCTTGTGCGCGTGCATTCCCACTGTCTCGGTCTACTGGTATGGTAGGAGATTATGCGTGGAGATTATGGCACAGGTTAACTCGGTGTGGCGGTGAAAAGTAAGAGCCAGCCCGCACACGCATCTCAAAGACAACAGCCATATGCCCTCACCTTTCGGGATGTAATTGCTATTAGGACAGCCATGCAGGACTTGTCCACACGCGTGAGGCCCAGCCCCATGATGACGGAAAACTGGGACCTTCGCGCCTTCATCTTCGGCTGTGATGATCTGGACGACGAAGAGAAGACGCTGTGCTTCGATGCGCTGAACAGGGAAGGGTTTTCGGCCGCAAACAAGCGCAGCGCGTTCTTTGCGCTGGACGACGCCGACCTGAGAAGCGTCAATGTAACGCGCTTGAGCACGCGCAAGGTGCTGCTACTGGCAATCACAGGTATCACCGCCGTTGATGCGCACGTTGTGTCTGTGACACGTGCGTGACGCGAGGCTCAACAGGCGGAAGCAGGCGTTAGCGAGGAGCCGAAATAGAGGGAGAGGTTGTATGGCAGGTAGTATTGAAGCTCCTACAGGCCTGCGTGCATGCGCCGCTGTGGGACCAGCTCCGGGCGTTGCGCAGACAATGTGAAGCCGCTCTGCGAGTTCGCCCGACCCTGTTGCGACCGCAGCGGCTTTCATCCTGACACCGCTTGTGCCTGTCCCTGCATCATGGTTGGACTTGCTGAAGGCGGCGGCACTGGAGGCGGTGGCGCTGGAGGCGGTGGCGGTGGAGGCGGTGGCGGTGGAGGCGGTGAGAAGGTTTGGGAATGCCCACTGGATTTACAGTACGCCGGCCTCCGACTGGCGTGCCTTTAAGCTGGATCATGGGTGGACCCAGTCTTTGTTTGTTTTACCTCTGGTGCAGCACGTGCGGTTGACCTGTTGTGCGCGTTCCGCACGTCGCATTTACACACTGACATGCAACTCGTAATTTCCACGTGTCACCCGACCGCTCCCATGTCGTGCAGCCTCGGCGGCTGGCCTAGGCGTGGGGAGCACGACAGGAGCTGGTGAGTTGGTTGTGCTCGGTTGGTCTGAGCTAAGACTTCGGCTCTGGTCTTTAGCACGGAAGTGTTTTAGCTATTGCGAAGAGCGGAGCGCACAGTACAGGCACATGGGTACTTGTTGGGAGCTGCGTGTCACGCAGTGGGAGGCGGGGCCACTGGGCCTCGTTTGGTCGTAGGGATGTGTGGAGAGCCAGGGGACATTGGAGGCGGACCAGGGGAGTTGAACACCGGGAGTGTGGGCGCGCGTACGAGTGGGGCCATCATGCCACGTTGCTGGACTTTGGGAGGAGTTCGCAGCGGTTCCCAGTCTGCATTTGTCCCCCAGCCGCTTCCATGTCGTGCAGTTAGAGCGATGTGTGCTTGTTCTTTGCTCACCAGGTCGACTAGAAACGAGCTCCGAGTACATTAAGGACGTCCTGCTCTCGCGAACAGCGCTTGCAGCAAACCTGCTGGACAACGCACCGCCTACTGCTCGCATGCTGGACCAGCCCCTGGGTGCGAAGCTGCCTGTGCTTGGTGAGCTGGTGCCCGTTGACGCCGCGTTGACCGACAGTGAGCTGCGGAGGTATGTGGAGACGCAGCCCCTTAATCAGCTTGCGGCAGGCGCACACACGCTGCGCTTGCACGTATCGTATGCGCTTGCTGGCGTGTATTACCACTCAGAGGTCATGACTACTACCAGGGTTAGCTTGCTGGTGGACACGACGCTGTCGCTCGCTGCAAGCAGCCTGGGCCTCGACTTCCGGATTGATCGCAACACCGCAGACACTTCCGGTGCAACAGGTGCGTGGGTGGGTGGGACTAGGGTTGTTGTGCGCCGTTAGTAGCATTCCTCGTTGTATTACACCGTCAAGTCGTGTTGACCTCTGCCTGTTCGCAGTGCAGCAGCTCCGCCCGGACTTCTGCTTCTGGGTGCTGAACATGCTGCTGTTCAAGGGGGAAGAGAAGGCGAAAGCCGCTGACCTGCAGGTGTGCATTTGCCTCGTTCCTGACTGACTCCGCACGCGTGTGCGGTATGCCGCTGTTGCTCCTGCGGGGCTGGTAGTTGCAACACCGCCCGTCTGCGCAATGCAGGTAGTGACAGTTGAAGTACGCTTGCACGCAGATCGCGATTTCGGAGTTGCGAACGAAGATGTCGACCCCCTGGTATGTATCTGGCCAGCAGCAAGATGCGTGAGTGGTCTTGGTCCCAATCTCGCATTTCGTAGGGCCCTGGCTACCTTACCCATGTGCGGTATGCATTACTAATAGTACCCAGGCGTGCATTTTTTATCGCAGGAGCCCGATCCTGCTGCCGGGCGTCAGCCTGCCCTGCATGTTTGCCTATGCGGCCGCTGGCAATCTGGTGCAGTTCTTTGTGATCACAAGGTGAGGCGTCCTTGTCGATCAAGACTGTGAGCGCGTGCGTGATTGACTTGACTGGCTCACCTATTCCATGTCCTTCCGCACCTGTACAGCCGCGGCAGTGCGGTGGAGATGGCGGCTGTCAGCAACTGCCTTGACACCAACACGCCGCTGGGCCGCATCAAGGTCGTGCACTACACGCTGAAGGTCCTGCAGGCGGTGGCGGCGTACGCACCCCATGCGCCAGACGTGCCCATTGCTCTCGGGAACATCGTCACGGAACGGACGAGCGATGGCAGGTTCCGGAGCAGTGTGGCCTTCTTCCCAGGTGCGCTGGACCTTACAAAATGCAGCGAGCGAGGAGCGGGGAGTAGTGGGTGTACTTGGAAGCCGCCCACGCTCCCGGATTTTGTCCAGATAATGGTCATCGTTGCTTGGTGGGAAGTAAAGGCTGATGCACAGCAGGCAAATGCCATCACTAGCATACGGCATTCCTGGTGTATCTACTAAGAGCAAGGGACTCTGACCCGGTGTGTTACTTTTCGTTTGCAGACTTCGTCCGGAAGCGCGTCAACCTCGCGCTGCTATCGGGCGGCGTCCTCGACAGCACGGCGCTTGCGGTACGCTCACCGGCGGTGTGCGGGAGGGTGGTTGGGAAAATGCCGCGAGTGCGCGCAGGTAAAAGTTTTGCCAAGCGTCCGGAGGAAGCACAAAGCGTCGACGTTACATGGGTCATCAACATCTTCACAGAAGGCACTTTTGCCAGCAGTAGCTGAACTTCACCGGGCAGGGCAGAGCCGTAACCTGCCATGCGTACCCCTACTGTGCGTGCGCAGGCCATGTACGGCGCAATCGGTATCGTGCGCTGCTCCAACCTGGTGCGCCTGCGCAGCGACGGCGGCGTGCAGGTGGAGAACGGCGGCACGACGGTGCTGCTGCACCTGGAGCCTCTGGGTAAACCGGTGGGGCGGCACGGTATCCAGAGTGAGGCGGACCTGCGGCTGGCGGTCAGCGGCGTGCTGACGGGCTTGGCGGTGCTGCACGAGGCAGGTGAGGTCGTCGGGCGAGCGATGTGCTTTGCATGTTGTCTTGGTATGTCACCATACCACACCGCCAGCGCCGGCGCCATCCCAGCGAGGCAGGCAGGGGCTTGCCCACGCACACGGTTGCACCTGCGACCACGCTCCTGCTGCCATGGCCAGCTCCCTGCACGCAAGAGGTCAGGCATCATCAGCTGGTGCCGGCTGGCTTGTCAAGTGTTGCCCTGTACGCACGGCGCGACGGGGGTGAAGCTTTGCCATACTTCACCAGCAAGAATCCTCTCTCGTGCCTCACCCCAAATGACGTAATGGGTCGCTCACAGGCTACGTGCACCGGGACATCAGGTGGCCCAATGTGGTCCGGCTGCCAGCAGCGCCGGTGGCCGCGGCGGCCAACAGCAGCAGCAGAGACAGCAGCCCGGCCGACACCTACGTGCTCATTGACCTGGAGCACGCAGGCAAGCCTATCCAGGGGTGGGACATGCGCGACGTGATTATTGTTATTGCCGCCGGCTGGTGGTGTTCACTGCTCTATACTGGCTAGGTTGTGCGCTGGGCTGTGCCGGCTAAGCCGCGTACACCTGCGGAGTAATGCTGTGCACACAGTAGCAGATTCAAGCAGTCGCAACCTAACCCCCCTCCCCCGTGGGGGGGCTAGGGGGGGTTTCCGTGCCCGTTTTCCTGGGCCGCCCGCTGCTGACCCTACTGCGTCTGTGCCCTTTGCCCCCGCTTCACGCCGCTTCGCCCGCCCATGCTTCTGTTAGGTGAGTCTGGGTTGCAATTAGGTGTCTTTCTGTGCGGGCTACGTTTCCGGGTGTGAGTTGGGGCTGGGAAACTTACTAGCTGCACGTACACGCATCGCTCGCAGCCCAGCCCAGGGCTTAAGGCCCCACCTATGCTACTCGACCAGCCAGCCGCTTTTTAGCCTACGGCACTGTCACTACATACAGCTCACGCTCCTGCCAGCGTGCCGGCGCATGCTGTGGGAGCTGGAGCGAGCCGAAGGCGGACCACCGTTACCGTAGGCCGTGATAGTTTTCCTCTCTTCCCTACCACCACCCCTACTCCGCGTTACTAGTAACTTGTTCCCTCTCCCTCCCCTTGCGCATATATGAAAATGCCTACAGCGCCCGCGGACTGCCCTGTGGACTGCCGGCAGCCGCCGTACCGGCTGCCCGTGTGGCCGCTGGCGGACCGCATACCCCTGCTGGACCCGGCCAGCGGCCGCTACACGCGCGAGTCGGACCTGTGCTTGGTGGCGGCGGAGCTGATGTCCTACCTGCCGTTTGCGCTCAGCGACAGCGGCCAGCACCTGCGGCAGCAGCTGGCCACCCGGCAGCTGCCCAGCGCTCGTGCGGCGCTGGAGCACGCCTGGCTGCAAGCAGCAGCAGCAGCGGTGCCGCAAGGTTGATGGCGGCCGCACCAGCGCGATGTGCCAGGGGTGGTTCATGGGTGGCGGTTGATTGCAGGCGCTCGAGCGAGCGGTAGCAGCACATGACCTACCGCAATGGTGCATCAGTTGGGGCGTGGGTCTGGCTCATGCATCTGACGCCCTCCCGTCCGCGAACTCCTTCACCCCCTCGCCGCCCGCTACCGCCCTGTCCCACCACACCGCCGCGCCCGCGCCCAGCCTCCGCCCCGTGGCCCCCGACTCGCCGCGGCACCCGGCCGCCGCCGGAACCGCTTCTGCAGCCACCGCCGCCGCTGCGGCCGCGCCCGCAGCCTGCGCAGCGGCGGCGCCGCCACCGCCGCTGCTCGTCCCGTGCGCCGTCGACACGCTGCTGGCGGCGGCGGTGCACCACTCGCGCGCCGCCGCTGGCGAGGAGCTCCTCGGCAACGCCGCCGGTGCCGTACAGGAGTACGACAAGGCGGCGGACCTGCTGGCGTTCCTCATGGCGGCGGCGCCGCAAGGGCGGCGGACGGCGACGGCGGCGCCGCCACCGCGGCTATGGCAGATGCCAGCTCCGTCGGCGGGCAGTCCCTGTCGCAGCGGGTGAGTGGAAGGGGTGTGTTCAGGTCGCTGGGTGATTTGCATGGTGATGCGGCGCGACGTGTGATGGTCTTTGGTGCCGGAATAGTGCAACCTATTTGAAGCCCCTGGGCAGCCCTGGGCGTGGTCAAGGCTTTGGCTGCCAGATTGTGGGTGCCAGTGTGTCCGCAGCTTTGCACATGACCTGGCCTGCTGACAGCGTGCCGCGTGCCACGTGCCCATTGCAGCTGGAGGCGGTGCGGCCGCCCCTAGTGCCCCACGACCGGCAGCGCCTCATGAAGTACTACGCTGCCGTACGACTACGGCAGCAGAGCGCAGCCATGGCGGCGGCGGCGGCTGGCGGCCGGCCGGCTGGGGTGCTGGCGGTTGGTGCAACAACGGCCGCGCGGTACAGCGAAGGCGGAATTGGTGCTCCCCTGCCACGCGATGCCGCACGGGCCAGGTGCTGTACCAGCCGGTCCATTGCCATCGCAGCGGTACGGACAGCAGCAGCCAGCAGTTGGTAGTTACGGCAGGCAGGTGGCGGAGGCGGCAGCGAGCGGGCGTACGTGTCGTATGGACACAGTCCGGGGTACGGCGCTGCGGTTTTCTGAGGCGGCCGTGCGATCCCCGCCGGAAGGGGTGGAGTGTACGGGTGCGGGGTTGCTGAAGTTCCTGGAGCACAAGACAGTGGCCGCTCCTCATGCATCAGGGGAATGCATCTTCCGGCTTTTGCGCCTTTTGTACTGTAGGTGCCTTACACGGCCATTGAGCGTGCAACCCGGGTGCGGTGGTGTGAGACTGCACGCTTTGTGGTGTAGGTGCGCAGCAGGGGATAGCATCAGGGGCCGTTTGCGGTGTGTGAGCGCGATTGGTTGGTGTGGTGTGGAGCGAAGATGTAGGAGTGTCTTTGATTCCGACCGTCAGGTGGGCCGGGTGAGTTGATTGCCGTTTGCAGGTCCAGGAAACAGTGAGACGGTGAGGTGCTCTTTGTGACGAGAGCGCGTGGCGCCGTGCAGAGATGACCTTCAGAGTCAACGATGGGACGGTAGCATGCATAGGGAGGCGGGGGAGGACACGAGCTGGGCCCCCTGTGCGCCGGCGAATGGCGGGGCTCAGGGCTGTGCATATGCACTGTTGCCGGAGTGCTGCAACACACTCCAGTGTGCGGAAGCATGCGGAGGGCTGCAAGCAGTGCCATGCATCACAAGGCGTGTTGGGCAGGGGCCCACAGTGGGGGTAGGGACGGGTAGGTGGTCCCGTGGAGTCGCTTTCCCCAGGCGCGCAGTGGGCATGTGAAGGATGCGGCGTGGTGTATTGAAAGTTGGTGCGGTAACTGCGCTGTGCGCTGTCCCTTCAATCACACACTGTGTTGTGGCGTGGTAGCGGACAGGCGTACCTACGGGCATCTGTCGTCACCCAGGCGCATGGGTCGGGTGGTGCCCTAGCACTTGTGCGGTTGCCGTGCTGGGGCGGCGCCCGTATCATCCCACACTTACGGTGTCCCGTCGGCGTGCCTGTCTGGTGGCGGTGTGTTTTTGTCTTGCTTTGTCGGTGCGCATGATAATCGGTTGGCTGTAACATTGCGTGGTGTACCGGTAACCATTGATGTACGGCCATTGATGTGCGGCTGCGGCTTACAACCGAACGGCAGTGCTCTGTCGCGTCACCTGTTGGGCCTGGTGCGCATCAAGTAACGGGGTGTGCGTGTGTGTTTTGGATGTGGTACTGCCCACACGCGCAGCAATGTACAATGTCCGACGCAGCGCGCACTTCTGGTGTAGCGGTATGCACGCCATGTACAATCAACCCAGAGGCCTGGGACCTTTTCAGGGCTGTGAATGTGCAGTTTTCGCCCTGGTTCTTCGCCTATGGTCATGCGGAGTTTGTACTTTACTGCGCCTGAAACCCTGGATGTCGCACGTCTGTGTATGAATTGGCAATGATACATGTTGCCTCGGGTGTGCGTTAAACATGGCGCGAGCGAGCGCATCCTGCAACCTTGCCGTGCATATGGCGTCGCGTGGCCGTGGCAGGGAAGCCTTCTGCTTGTGGCTTCGGACAGGGGTCGCAGCTCAAAGTTGGAACCCATGCTCGCCCGTGCAGACAAGGACAGGCAGCAGTCGGCGAGTTGCGTACCGGTACCCAGACCGGTACCCCCAGGTACCCCTCCCCTAGGGCCGGGAGCAAAATGTCACATTCACGGCAACAGCAGGCTGTCTAAGCCTTACGGTACCCTCGTGCCATGCAGATTGTGTGCGCTACAGACCTACAGTACCGTGCCTCTGTACTGGGCATGGCTGGTGTAACGGACATGAGCGGCTGCAATGCCAGGCAGGAACGGCAGGAACCATCGTTGAGTCCGAGAGCCTGGAGGCCTTCCGCACGCGCTCACTCAGGTTGAGTCACTCCCCGTGTAACCCATACCGCATACCGGTACGTCCGTTGGACCGTGCTGGCACGTGTACATCAGGTCCAAACAGTTGTGACTTGCACACTTTGGTAGGTGTGCCCCCGTCACGCGGCCAAGGGTGAGCTGGGCAGCTGAACGCAGGCGTGGAAGTTACCCTACCTCTGCCCTACCCTGAACCTCCTCACACCTTCCGTAATTTGTGGACAGGCATTAAGGGTGCACCTCAATCCATGATGCTTAGTGATTGATTATTTTACCGCACTGCAGGGATGGCTGGCTGCCCCGCGGCGGTGGATCGCGCCTGTTTCTCACACCTCCGTAATGCCGGACGTGGTAGACAAAGCGTTCCGACCCTTTGTTCGCATCGGACCATACATAAAGCGCCGTGTATGCGACAATAAGGAAAGTTTACAAACTGTAGAGCATACCACCAGTCTCCCCCCAACAACGACAATAATCCCATCTGAGCCCGAAACAAGACCGAGAAAGAGAGATACTAAATGACATAGACCTTGCCTAGATCTAACCAACAGCTATTTATCAGGAGAGACAGACTTGAAGCCTGTGCCTCCGAAGCCGTGAACGTAAGTCCGGAAAGCGGACATTCTCCTTCTCTGACAGTCCAGCATGTGAACACATATGTCCTACCGATTGCCTATCATGAAGTCATTCCATATCGGCCGTGGAAAGGAAGCTGCCCCAGGCTGCCCCAGGCTGTCCGTACCACCCAGGTCGCACACATCCCTCCTGTCCCCACCCCAACTTCCCCCTTGATACAGCCGACAGCGCATTGCACTCCGTTGAAGCGACACACACTGGGATGATGGTAGGTGCCGTATTTGCGCTTGGGGCGTGTATGGAAACGGCAGGGCAGCACAGGGGGTTGGCCGACAGTAGCGTGGGCCCCTCCTCCGCCCTCGCCATATTCACTTCGTGGAGGCCTTACAGACTGAGCAGGTAGACTTCAAGCACAATGCATCATCGGCTGCTCAATATAAGCTACATCACTACCTCGCCGTGCGCATCCTAATCGCTTGGTGCGTTCGCACGCCATCGCCTGACCTCCTTCGCCCCTTCCCCCGCCGGCCCGGTGCCCGGTGCCCCCTTCCCTGCCCCTTCCCGGTGTCCCGAAACAGGTCACACGCTGCTTCAGCAAGGCGCCCACCGCAACGCCATCACTCGCCGCCATGCGGAGTGCGCTGCTGCTGGTGCTGCTGCCCGTGGCTGCGACCCTGTGCGCCGGTGAGTGCATCTACACGTGGCCGCAGAACCGAGGCGGCCACCGGGGCAACGGTACGGCAGAATGGCAGCGTTCAGACCCAGTAGAAGGCGCTCCGTGCCCCCTGTTCCTAGCTGCTGCTGTAGCTATTCAGGGCCGTAGCGCACACGACATCGTGCACGCCCCTTTCTCCCCTTGCGCCGCTGCACATTGCGCCTCCCCCCACCTGCCCCCCACCTCCCAGCTCTGCCCCCGGTCGGCATTGACTCATGGGCACGTGCCAGTGCGCTTACGAGCACACGTGCCAAGACACCTCACAGAAACCCTGCGTCCCAACAGCCCGCATACACATCCACATAGTCCCTGTCGCACGTCCTCTCCCTGCGCCTCCCCCGCTCCTCACGTGCCCCCAGCCTGCGCGGACCGCTCCGTCACTTGTCCCCATACACCACACAACGCTCCGACCTTGCCACCGTATCCATATCACCCAACGCGAACCCCTACCTTGCACCCTTGCCCTCTCCTCTGCCACCCAGCCGACGTAGAAAGTTGGCAACCCTGCATGCACCCAAACGCACGCCCCATCCCGTATAGTTTTCCCCGCCACCTGCGCCTGCTCCCTGCTCCATTGCCCCAGCCTGCGTGGACACCTACTCTGCCTGCCCTGGCTGGGGTGTGGGCAGCTGCGGTGTGCCAGGCGTAGCCACCTACTGCCCCTGCATGTGCGGCGGGGGAGGCAGCGGCAACAACGGCAACCACCTCAACGGTACGGCACAGTAAGGGCACCAACGGTTGGCAGCGGGCGGAATGCGTGAGAGGAGTGTCCCATGGACACAAATCCACAAGCGTAACGTCGTTGCTGCATGTTGGAGCTGACCGTGTCCAAGTAAATGAAATGAGGAAGAGCAATACGTGTTAGACGCAACAGTGTTCGTGCCTGTCTGTGTGTGCATGCCCGCAGGTTGCAAGGACACCAACGCTGCCTGCGCCGCGTGGGGCGCTGCCACGTGCGGCCTGCAGGGAGTGGCTGCCACGTGCCCGTGCATGTGCAACAAAGGTGCGTGCGTGCCCGCGAGCGCACGGGGGTAGGGGCCGACGAATAGATGATTGACAGGGGGCGGCGCGCAGCGGTTGACTGGTTGCAACGCATGCGCGGGCACGGCGCGTTACAATTGTGTCGTGTAACCTTGCATGCGTGTGGCGGTGTACGACAAGGCGGTCGGACGTGAGCAAGCTGTGCGCGCGCAGGAAACGAGGAGCCCCATGCACAACCCCAGGGACCCAGATCAACGCTCCTTTCAACCATACCCGTGTGTTGCCTGTGTGTACTGCTGGTGTGCTGCACCTCAGGACCCAAGCCATCTCCATCGCCCTCCCCCAAGCCCTCGCCCAAGCCGTCCCCTTCTCCCAAGCCGTCCCCAAGCCCCTCGCCATCCCCCAAGCCGTCCCCTTCTCCCAAGCCGTCCCCAAGTCCCTCGCCATCCCCCAAGCCCTCGCCCTCACCCTCGCCTTCCCCCAAGCCCTCCCCTTCGCCTTCCTCTCCCCCTCCCACCGGTACGTCCTGCCTGGTTCCAGTCTACACAGCCGGATGCCTACAACGACATGGATCATCTGCACAAGTACCCACTCAAAGTAGCGGCAGCTAGCACGGATGACTCGTGAAGTTGTCATGATCAGAACTCGTGACACCTTTGCCGTGGCGTTTTCCCGGAGGTGCGCCACCACCAGAGCACCGGAGCACCACCGTGTGGCCAAATTCCCACCGCATGACCCGTGCCCAGTTCAACCCTCCTCCACACACCCCTCGTCCTCCAGGCAGCATCTTCTTCAGCCCCTACAAGGACGTCACCATCAACATGGACTGGAACACCAACGTCATATCCACCCTGGTCACCGGCGCCCGCCAGCCGGTCACTGCCGCCATGCCGCCTGCTAACACCGCCGTAACGCTCGCCTTCGCCACGGGCACGTGCGGCTCCGAGACCTGGGCGGGCGTGTCGCCGGCGGCGCTGGTGGCCTCCAACCTGCAGGCGCGTGGGACGCAGACACGTGGCACGTGGCATACGGCACGTGGCCCCTGCATGCGGGTAACACGGCGGTCTGTCGTCATATGTAACCAGCCCATCTTCTTCTCGCGTTCGCACACCTAAAAACCCAAGCTATTGCCCCCTTGCCCCTCCAACAGCCACAGCGTCAGTAGTCCCAGTATTCCTCATGCGCCCTTCACTGCGCGTCTAAAGCAAACGTTACCTGACACCTCGTACGGGCCCTGTTTACGGCACTTGCAGGCATTCGTCACGACGGGCAAGAAGTACATCATTTCTACGGGCGGCGCGGCGGGCGCGTTCCGCTGCGACACCGACTCCGCCTTCCTGTCCTTCGTGCAGCGCTACCACTCCAGCGCCATGGTGGGGGTGGACTTCGACATCGAGGCGGGCCAGACACAGGTGAGGGCCGGTTGCCAGAGCCAGGTGTGGGGGCGGGGCCAGACCCAGGTGCGGGAGCATGTGACAGCATGCGCGTTGGGGCTTCACTATGACCAGGGCTCCGGCTTAGGGGCGGGCTGCCCAAAGCGCACTCAGGCGCGCGCGTGCTTTCTCCTGGAGCACGCCTGACACCCCGGACCTTGATGGACCCCCTCCCGGCCCCCTGCCCGGCCCCGCCCCCTGCCACCGATTGCCATCAGCACGTCCCGACGTTACTAACTTCCAGGCCCGTAACCCTAGCAGCACCTAGCAGCCACCTCGACGCCATGCAGTCCTGGCGCACCCGCCCCCATACCAGTAAGCGCCAACTATTAACCCTCCAACAACCCCCTCTCAGGCCGACATCGCCGCCCTGGTGGCCCGCGCCCGCGCCGGCCGCGCCGCCCACCCCTCCATGCGCTTCTCCTTCACCATCGCCACGTTGGGCGCCTCGTCCACAAGTGACCAGCTCAACATTGCCGGCAGGTGGGCGGACGGGGAGGAGAGGGGAGGAGAGGGGCGGAACGGGCTGGTAGGGTCACAGCGCAAGGGAAAGTGGGTTGTCGACTTGCTGCACCGCACCGGGGCAACAGCTCATGCCTCGCACCGGGGATGTTGGAGGTCCGAGAGAAGAGGAGAGGCAGCTCATCAACATCATTGGCACACGCGCACGCAGGGGCCACCTGGTGCGTTCCGGGCAGAGCACGGGTGCGGGCAGAGGCTGAAGGGTTGCTTACGACCCCGCGTATCAGCTTAGGCGAAGTTTTCATTAAACTCCCTGAGAAGGTGACAGGGGCTTGAATTGGGGCCTACAACGGTCCCATGGAAGAGGGTGGCGCTTGAACGCGTGCGGGTGCACAGCTGTGGAGCGGGCGTGGTAACCGTTCTCTGCACGAAGACTTTGGCAGCGCCGTCAGTGTGCATGCGTGGGTGTGCCACCAGCCAGCACGACGCACCTGGTGTTGGACACGGTGTGCACGTGTGTTACCGGTGCGCACCCCGTGACCACCAGGAACACGCTGAACGCGCTCAAGGCGGCTGTCGCCGCCGACCCCTCAAAGTGGACCAACTTCTACGTAAACCTCATGGTGAGGCGCCAGCGTATAATAACCCTTTACCGCCTAGAATGCGTACGCTTGCCACCCTGCACAGCACTGTGTTCGAGGCCTTGACCTCAGCCACTCTCCTGCCTCCACTTAACACACATTACCCTGTCACACGTGCCCAAACATCTCCCTTACCTTGCTGCCTTACCCACACCTGCCTAGCCACTCTGCCGTAACCTCATGGCCTCGTCCGTACGCCATCCCAGGTCATGGACTACGGCTCATCTTCCGGCAGCTGCGTGATGGTGGGCGGCAAGTGCGACATGGCGCAGTCGGCGATCAACGCCGCGCACGCGCTGCACAACGTGTACGGCGTGCCGTACGGCAACATTGAGCTGACGCCCATGATCGGCGGGAACGACGTAGTAGGGGAGACCTTCACGCTGGGCAACGTGGACGCGCTGGTCACCTTCGCTAAGACACAGGGCCTGGGCGGGCTGCACCACTGGTCGTTTGACCGCGACGTTGACTGCGCCCCGGGCTTTGCGTCGCCGGTGTGCAACAGCTACGGCCAGGCGGGCGTCCTGGGCTTCACCAAGCGCTTCCTGGACCGCCTGGCGTAGCAGTAAGAAAGAATGAAGCTACCGGTTTTTTTGCTGAAACAATGCACATGAGCCTATGAATGAAATGCTAAGCGTGGATGGCGATGCGTGCCTCGGCCACCTAATGAAGCGTGCGTGCTTGTGCGTGCTGCACCTGATTTCCACGCGGTAGCAAAATAAAGATACGTCGGGAAATGTACAGCGTAAATGTACAGTAGCAGGAGAGGGGGTATTGTGCACTGGTGGTGGTGGTGGTGATGCACGCGTACGGGCGGTGTAGGGTGAGTAATTATCGGTAGTATCCGCGTGCTTGCGCCTCATAAGCTGACGTGCCCTAGAGTGAACTTGTGGCGCTCTAAGGCACATGCCGGGCGTGTGCTAGTACCGCTGACCGTGACTGCACTGTCGTACTGCTTCTTGTGGCCATTATGAGGTATGCGCGCTGCGAAAGAGCGTGCTGGGTGTGATAGGCCCAGCGTGTCGTGTGGTGCCCCTGTGTACGGTTTTATGTACAGCGGTGCGCTGTGACGGCCCGAAATGGCCAGAACTAAAGCAGGCAAACTCATACTGTTGTGCTGCTTGCAACTTGGCAAGCCATATCCGCTGCGGAGCAGGTATGTGCCTGGAGGAAGCAGGAAGGCTTGGTTGGCCACGTGCGTGGCAGTTTGTGTGCTGCTGGGTGCTGTGAGCAGATCGTGGCGTATGGGCATTGGGGCTGGTGCACACACGCTTGGTGCATACGAACAATGACCTAATATGGTGTAGTGCGGTGACACGCTGGATAGTGTGGATGAGGTTTTTTTGTGTGGATGAGGTGGCATCTGGTGGCGTGCATCGGTGGATGCCGTACGACGTAGCTGGACGTAACAACGGCTGTACCATCGACCTGCACTGACGGACACTGAGGCTGCGAGAAGGCCACGAACAGCAAGAACGTGCATCTTACCTGCGGTTGACGCAGCATGATGCTTCCACTACGTCATGTACTTCTGCAAGTTGATCTTGTAGGTGACATCTGGTTGCGTGATTCATATTCTGTTCAACGCGAGCGCCGTGTACTACTTTGTGCTGCATTGGCAGGTTCCCAGCATCTTGCAGGGGGTTGCGAAGTCAGAGGAGGTGTGGAGGGTGCTGGCATGCGGTCCGGCTGCAATAGGCGGTAGCATCAGCGAGCGTGGGTGCGGCACACTTGTGACAGTACAATGTAAGCTGAAGCTAGCTGCTCGCAATTCAGGTACCGGTAAGGGCTGTGAATGCAATGGGCGGGATCTGGGTCCCATGTCCAATCATTGGGGCCCCCTTTCCACTGGACCGTTTTGCCAGGTCTCCCGGGGGAGCCGGCGCTCTGGCGGCCGCTTGAGGTAAAAATGAGGTAAATGATAGGGGAATCCCTTCCCCAGGCGCCAATGGCCACTTGATCCTTCAGATTCACGCACGGCAACATACCGGGTCTGCATTCTACAGCCGTACACAATGCGCCGCACAGTAGGCACGGCCTTACTTCCCCTGTACGGCCCACACCGCAAATCCCATCCATTCCAAGCTAGCCAGCCAAGCCGTCCCCGGTCGCCCCGCAAGCTGTTAAACAGCCGCCTCAGCGATGCTTCGGCCGCCCCGGCGCATAACGGGCCCCACTCACCAACACAGCCCGCCCCTTGGCCCCTTCCCTCCCCCTTCCCCCCTTCCCCCCTCCCTCACCCGCCCGCTCCCCTTTTCCTCCCCCTCCGCTGCCAGCCCCAACAGCCTCCTAATCTCCATGCCTCCACCCCGCCCCCAGCGCCTTCCATCCTCCATAGCGCGTCCTCCACCTCCTCCTCGCCCCCCACCGTCGCCCCCTCCGCCAGTAGCCACCGCACCACCGCCGCCGCCACCACGCCCTGCCCCAACGGCACCCCCGCCCGTCTCATCGTCTCCAGCATCCCCTTATCGCCACGGTACGCTGCCTGAAGGTACGCGTCTCCGTGCTTAACACACCCCGCCCCCACCAGCCACTCCACCATCTCCTCGCTCCCGCGCTTGGCGGCCCACACCAGCACCTGCACATCGAGCCCGCACCCGAGCTGGTGGTGCAGGCAGCGCGCCAGCTGCATGTCGCACCTGGCCACTGCCCGCTTGCTTGACCGCCAGGGGGCCGTCCGGGTACGGCACTGGGCACATGGTGTGTGACACGTGGCTCTGCACCAGCCGCACTGCCTCCAGCAATTGTGCTGCGTCCTGCGGGCCCCTGTCCGGCCAGGCATACACCACCTGGTGCAGCAGGGAGCGGCCCCCCGGACCACCACCGCCGCCGCCGCGGACGGCAGCTGCCTCTCGGTCCCTCTCCAGCAGCCACCGCAGCATGTCCAGCCGGCCATTCTCCGCCGCAAGCTGCACGGAATCCCTGAAGCCGAGCGGAGCGCAGCCCACCTGTGCAAAGTATCGAATAGAGACCGTGTAAGAACTCAATCGTGACGTGAGAAAGGCCGAAGGCGATGGATATGGCACCTCTTCTTACCTGCATTGCCATGTATTGCATGCAGTGTGTGGAACCTGACGCCACGGCCTAATGGGTGGTATTTGTCGTTTTGCATTGCTCACCTGCAGCAGGCGGCGCATGTACGACAGCGAGCACGAGTCGCATTATCACATGTCCTGATTGGGCACCAGATGCATTGAATGCACGCATCAAATGGACCCTTTATAGTGTTCGATGCGCACGTTTGCCCACCTGCAACAGCAGCTCCACCGTCGTCACGCTGCCCGAGGCCACCGCCGCCGGCACCACGCGCGCGCCCCGCGTCCCGCACAGCCTCCATCGCCTGCTGCTCCGTCGCCAGCATGTGCTCCAGCACCTCCGCGTTCCCCGCCCGCGCAGAACCCTGGGCCGCAGCCCTGCCGCAGCCGTCCGGCCCCCACGACACAGGCCCCTGCTCCCGCAGCCACTCTAACTTGTCCACGGGCGACCTTCTGCTCTCGGCCGCGACCTCCACCAGCGTCTTCCACCGGGGCACATCCTCCACCCCTGGCAGGTGGATGCCCACCCCGCACGCCCGCTCGTCCAGCAGCCAGGTGACGTCATCCAGGGTGCCGTACTGCAGCGCCGCCCACAGCACCTCCTTGTTCATCCCACGAACCCCCTCCAGGCTGACCCGACAACCCGCACGAATTAGCACCGCAGCCCTGTCGAACCTACAGCTCTCCAGCAGCGCCTTCCAGACCTTCGACCCCACGCTCCGGCGAAGCAGGCGCTCGTCGTCCACCTCCTCGCCCGCCTCTAGCCGCCCCTGGTGAAGCAGCCACCTGAGCCTGCGCCCCGCCTCCGCGTCATCTGCCAGCACCGCCTCCGTGATGACCTCCTCGCTGTCGGATGTCAGCGTGCGGCCCAGCTCCAGCAGCCGGTGCCACATGTCCAGCAGCCCGGCATGCCCAGCCATGGGGGAACACCGCGCCGCCGCCGCCAGAACCGCCTGCGGGCACACCGCCGGACGGCAGCGCTCCAGCAGCAGCGGCAGCAGATGCGCGTGGCCCGACCGTACGGCAGCCGCCCCCGGGTCCGCGAGCTTTCCCCGGAACAGGCGGTGGTAGTGCCCGGTGCGAAGCAGCAGGGGGAACAGGCACGCCTCCAGCGGCCGCCACACCATGAGGATGTTGGTTTTGGAGCCAGAGGTTGCGGCGGCCGCGAGCATGCTTGAGCTTGCGCTCAAGTGGAAGGGAGCGCATGCCGGCGAGCAGCAGGGGCTCGGCGTGGGGCGGCAGGGGCCGGGACACGCACAGCGTGCGATCGTGGTCCTCGGTGAAGAACAGGGCGGCGTCCTTGCAAGGGGTAACGTGTGCGCCGTTAGGTCAAGCGTCTCGCAAGGAAGGGTTTAAAAAGGATTGACAGCCCAGGAAGGGTCCAAAGGCATAGCGGCACCCGGGAACACTATTGAGAGTTTGGGGAGCCTCCTGCATGGATTGACCCCAGCACTACTGGGTTGCACAATTGCGCAGTGCCTGTCATGATGTTAAGTACGTCACCTGCCCTGGTACCCAGTACAACCACTGCATGCGACAGAACTGCACTTGGGCGTCATCTCCATCTCTGCATCCCCTGCACGTGCCAAAAGGGTTCAGGGACGGGGTTCATGGGCAAGGAGGTGCCGAGTCGGCGGGCGTGGTTCAGCGGGAGACGGCGGGAGGCAGCACTTCAGCATGTGGGCCGCGCCGGCCTTTTACCAATCACCATGGTCAGCCACGGTAGACCTTGGAAGCTCGCTAGGTTTCCGCCAAGGCGGAGGCGGGAGGGACTGGTGATGAGGGGCTGACGAGCAGCACCGGCAGACACTCCCCTGCACCCCACACCTCATGACGTGGCGCATGCCAGGGGAGCTCTGCTGCGTGTGCCATTGTAGCACTGCACTTCCTTGTTCCTCGTGACTGCCTATGATTTACAATAAGTCGGGTTAAGTCGGCGCCTGTGGAGCCACTCCTGCCATCGAAACCCTTTGAAACCTTCGGTGCAGTAACGACCCATGAGGCGTCTTTGACTTGCACAGTCATAATGGACGCGATAGGTTGTAACGAAACAACGATGCCGGCAGCGCTCTTGTGCGCAAGCTTATCACAGGACCTGGTATACCGCATCTTGGAGTCGCTCCCGCCAAACTACCTCGCCCTGGTATGTCGCCTGGTCTGCAAGGATTGGTGGAGGCGCTTCAACCATTCGCACTACTGCGTGGCGCGGTTTGGCATGCCTCTTCCGCCCAGCGCGTGTTACGCCGTGTGGCTGCCGCACCTGCAGCAATACTTAAAGCAAGTGACCTTCTGCGGCAAGCTTCAGATGCTCTCAGCCGCTGCGTCCAGCGGCAGCGAAGTCAACCTGGAGGTTGCGTGGGATGTGTTACACCCGTGTCTTGCGCCTGGCATGAGCCCCGATCGCTCGGACGCCCCGGACGCCGGCACCGCTGCAGTCCAGTCCGGCCACCTGCACGTGCTGCCCTGGCTGCTGCAGCACGGCTGCCCGCTGGATATGCACGCCACCCTGGAGGCTGCAGCCGGGCACTGCGACCTGGCGGGGCTGCAGCGCGTTTGGGAGCTCTTGGGCTGCGGCCCGGACCCGCTCGGCAAGCGTGAAGGGATGCTATACGGCGACCTCGCCTACGCAGCTGCCAGCGCCAGCTGCGATGCCACCGCCAAGCTGGCCTGGCTGATGGCGATGGCAAACATGCCCAACGAACACTTCGCTGGGCAGTGGCTGCTCCTCAGGGCAGCTGCAGGCGCTGCGTCATCTGGCCGGCTGCCTGTGCTGCAGTGGCTGCTGGGGGTGGCGTCGGAAGCAGGCGTTGCGATGGAGGAGCTGTGGTCGCGCGTGGTGGACAGGGAGGTTCGGGACCAGCCCATGGCGCAGGCGCTGAGGGCCGGGCACGTGGCAGCGGTTGACTGGCTGGTGGACGAGGCGGGCTTCCGCTTGCCGCAGCACGCGCAGCAGTGGGAGCAGGACCAGGATGAGGCGCTGGTGCTGGACCCGGACGACATGGAGGAGCAGGAGGAGGTGCAGGAGCTCCTGTGGGTGGCCGCGGCGGAGGGCGGCAGTGTGGACTCCCTTGGCTGGCTGCTGCGCCGTGGGGTGCCCGTGTGCACCATGGCGCTGCAGACCGCCGCGCGTGCGGGGCACCTGGGGGCGGTGCGGTTCCTGCACGAGGAGTGCGGCGTGGGGTTGCGAGACTACGCGTTGTGGGAGGCCGCGGCCTCGCGCAGCATCCCCACCTTCCAGTGGCTGCTGCACGCTGGCTGCCGCTTGGACCCTGCGGCGTACCGGGAGGCAGCTCGCGCGGGGGATGTGGCCATGGTTAGGTGGCTAGCGCAGGAGGCAGGCTGCCCCTGGTCCCAGGAAACCATACCCCAAATGATCACACGCTGGACCTGTAAGCCAGGCAACAGCGGTGCTGAGCTGAAAGAGGCGATTCAGCTGCTAGTCGGGTTGGGCTGCCCGTGCGACGTGAAGCACCTGACGGCCGACGAGGTTGCGGCATCGGGCGATCTCCCGCTGCTGTGCTACCTGCACGAGGAGCTGGGGATGGGGTTCGGGCAGAGGGCGCTGGTGGCGGCTGCGCGGGGCGGCTGCGAGGCTGTGCTGGAGTGGCTGTGGGAGGTGGGGTGCCGTACCGGAGGAGGTCTGGGTGCTGAGCCATACGTGGCCGCGGCTTGCAGGGGAGACATGGCCACCCTGAAGTGCCTGCACCGGTTGGGGGTGCCGTGGGATGAGCGGGTAGTGGGGTGGGCGGTGGATGTTGCTCTAACGCCGCCGTCGGCTGTTCGGTGGCTGGTGGAGCAGGGTGCGCCGTGCGGCAGGCAGGAGGTGAGAAAAGTAGGGGGGAGGGCAAGGCGTGAGGAGCAGTGGAGGGAATGCGCTGAGTGGCTTAGGGCTCGACTCGAGGCGTTAGAGCACGGCTGGTGATGGAACGGCGTGTACGGTGCGGGGTGCATGCACGCGCATGGCATGGGGGAGGTAACGCGTAACGCGGCCGGCTGCGAGTGGGACTGACCGGGGTATACGGGCCGCCGCTGTACTGGCTGCAATGTGCATTCCAAATAGACTGGCACCGGAACAAAATTCAGGGTGATGGACGAAGAGCTCTTCACAAGGACGTTTGATGTTGAGCCTCGGAGGCCAGGACTGGTACGGACTGCTGGGCAGAGCTGCCCAAGGCCTACATGCACCGGTGGCATGAGTGTAGTGGGGTGCGGTGCAGTGCAGTGCAGGGGCAGGCAGCATGTACGGCACCGCGACGTGTGCAGGAGTGCTAGGGAGCAAGGGCGTGGTGGCGCTAGTCGTGAGGTTACTTTTGTTGGCGACCGATATTGAGGTTGTACGCTGAGTTGCTGGCTGCTGTGTTGTCTCTTGCGCAAGGTGTCGGGATTCGGCATGCACAGGTACCTCTGTTGCACTACCGGAGGCAAAGTGCTTATGCATGGATGGTGGGTTACGGGGAGACGATGCGCGGGATGGGGCTGTCAGGTTACGGTAGAGGGCCAGCCTGGCCCCGGCGGTGCATCTCGTCGTGAGCCTAGGGTGCGGATGCCTGTGATACCCCAGGCATGACTTTCCTATGGATGCAGCTCAAGCACCGCAAGGGGCTGCCCTTAATTCATCGCCTGCTGCTTTGCCTGCTGTTAGCCACGGCTGTTGGCGTTGTGGGCAGATATGTATGTGCACTGTTTGCGTGTTGGGGCCACCGCACCTTAGAACTATGTGCCAGCCTGCCACGCACGCACTCGTCGCCCAGCGTGTCTTTAAAACTGACGAGCGTGATTGAAGGAGAGAGGCGAGAACCCACGTCCCTCCGTCCGGCTTGGCTGCAGCGGGGTCCGACGTGGCTATGGGTCGTGCGCAGCCTCCACCAATTTGTAAGAGGCTGTGTGACAGATTGTTCGCTTGCAATCAAATTTGGGTGCCTTGCACCAGGTGACAAGTGCAAACGCAGCTGATGGCAGCGCATGGTGACACGCGGACACAGCGGTGTGCATTAAGGGCATGGAGTCGTTGTGGGCTCTCCCCTGCGGCCAACCTACATCCCCTACCACAACACGCAAGTGGTAAGCTGCGCCGTGAGCTGAGCGCCTGCTTCACCCAAGTCCTTTGGGACAAAGCCACCAGATCTGATTTTGGTAGCTTTGGCGGTCCGATTGACGTGCGGTTATGCTGCGTTGCCCAACTGCAATGAGTGGTGTCGCCAGCAGGGGCTTTCCCAGCCCCAGCTGGGTGCTAGGCATTTTCGTGGGGAGCTCCCCTGCTCAAGTCCCATGGTTCCAACAGCCAACGGCACATCCTGGGCCGTAACCCAAGTTCTTCAAGCGAGTTTTTTGTTACCGACTGCCTGGGTTTTTATAGGGGGCCGTTACCGCTGACTGGCCCAAACTTTGTGGTGCTGCGGAGTTGGTTTTTTCCACTTTCGGATCAACTTGACCTTGCAAAGCAGCAGCAATTGGGCATTGTCTGCTACCCGACACAGCCAATTGATACACCGGCCAAGGAGCGGCTTCCAGCCCTGCAAACTCCGCATTTCGCGGCGACAACAGCAAGCCACTTGGAGCTTCAACGTGTAGGTTGACCTCCTCGAACACAAACTTTGTTTTGTTATTTCTGGGGCTGGAGACCATTGCTGTTGTCATGCGCATGGGCCTAGTTGCCTCGGCAAGGGAGGCACCGAGGGAGGCACGCGGACGTGTTCACTCACCCGCTGACTAGTTGCAACGGACAGCGAGCCCAGTGCAGCACGCTCCTCTGCCTACCATCCACTGCGCTGTCTTGTTTCGTATGACCTGCACGGCCTATCCGCTCTACACGTGCGCCCTTGCCTGTGTGAACCCTGAATGTTCGTCAAGAGTCGTTGCTGTTGCTAGGGCACTTGAGGTGTCGCTGATCGCCGCCGGCCCAGACGGGCTTCCTACCAACTTACGCTCGTAAATGCAGAGTCAGTAGCGCAAAATGGCGGCGTTCGTCACGCTCCAAGGCTTTGCCCTTGGCCCCCAAACTGCCAACCGGAACCGGCAACCCACACCCAGCAGCAGCGCCGGCCCCACCCCCACCTCCTCCCGTCCCGCGCTGGCAGCTTCAAGGCAGCTTCCTATAGCTTCTCGCAGCTGCCCACGGCCTGGGTCGCAGCGCCTCGGGCCGACTGCCGCCGCCGCCCCAGCGGCGGCGACGGTAGCATCGCCGTACGGCAGCAACAGCCCCCTGTCGTACGGCGACCGCCCCAAACTTCTAAACGTTGACATCGGTACGGATGCGGAGATCTACGGCATCCCCCGCAGCGAGTGGCTCAAGCTGCAGGTGAAGCGGCGTGGAGGCTGAGCGTGTCACGCATGGTGCACATGGGAGCTGATGGGCGGCGTGTGGGGCCTTGGTGGACATGCGGGGGCCGCTTCGGAGGCGTTTAGAGCCTAGGTAGAACGGCAGGCGCATGCCGTAGTTTTGGTCTGGGCCGTGTAGCCCCGAAGTTGCAGGTTGCTGGAGGTGGGGCCCTGAACGCGAAGGTGAAGATGTGCACTGAATGCACAAGGGGCAGGAGGCTACGCCGTGCCGTGGCGGGGCCAGTTGTGCGACTCCGGTGGTACCTGCAAGGCCGTGGGGCCTTGCGCACCGTCCATCCGCACCTACACCATGAGGCTCACCCCCCTGTCCGCCTGCCTGCTGCCCGCATAATCTCCCCGCGCCTCCCCCGCCTCCCCCGCCTCCCGCTCCTCCCCAGGGCCCGAGCCGCTACCTGGGCAACGAGGTGGGCGCCGTGCACAAGCCGTGGGAGGAGGCGGCTATACGCTTCTGCCTGACCTACCCCGAGATATACGAAGTCGGTGAGGCGGCAGGGCGTGCAGGGTGTGCGCAGTGGCCGGGGGAAGAGGGAGGGCCCGCCGGCAGGCCCCCTGGTCCTCCATGGTGCTGCCCCGGGCAAATTGCCATGAGCGCCTGGGACGCCGGTCAGTGCACACCCCTGGAGCTTGCCGCCAGCACCATGGACTGCTATTTAAGCTCCTTCCGATACACGTTCGACACCGCGCCTTATTCCCAGGACCACCTGTGCCATGCCTTCCTCCCTTTCCCCCTCCTCTCCAGCCCCGCCATACCGTCCCCTGCCTGGCGCCTGGGCCACACGACCGCGCCTCACAGTAAAATCCTCTCTCCTGCCTCCCTCCCTTCTTCCCCCTCGTCTCCGGCCCCCTTCCCCCGGAACCCCTGCCAGGCGCCTCCAATCTGGGCCACATCATCCTGTACACGGTGCTCAACGCCTCGCCCTCGCTGCTGTGCGACAGGTCCTACTTCCCGGCACACGACATGCAGCAGGTGGGGACAGGGAGGGGAGGGGCAGGCCATGCAGCAGGTGGGGACAGGAAGGGGAGCCAAGTACTAGGAACGCGAGGAGGTGGTAGTGGTAGTGGTAAGGGAGGGGAGGGGCGGACCATGCAGTGCAGGCACACGACATGCAGCAGGTGGGGCGGGCGGTGCACAGTGGGACAGGTTTACGGCAGCGCAGGCAGCACGGCTTCGTGAGGGCACTCGAGCAGTACTGGGCCGTGCCCGTCTTTTTCCTTCCGTGCATGGGACAGGCAACGCTGTGCCAACATTACCGATACCCCCCGCACACATGTGCCCTCAAAGGATGCCACCCTGCCATCCTCCATGCTTCCACAAGCCCACAGCGCGCCACGACCTGCATCCGTCACGCGCTCTTTTGCACGCCCCGAAACCGCTATCCACGTCACCCTACACGCCCCTCATGGCCCCCTTCCTGCCCTCCTTACCCTACCCACCCCTACCCCGCCCCAGCTGCTGGCGCGTCACGGCCTGCCGCTGTTCGGTGTGGAGCAGCGCCGCCCCCTGGGGTCGTACGACGTGCTGGGCTTCAGCTTGGCGTACGAGCTGGGGGGCACCAACGCGCTTGAGATGATGCGCCTGGCGGGCATCCCCGTGTCGTGGAAGGTGTGTATTGCTGGTGGTGGTTGCTGTGGCACAGGGAGCAGGGGGCAGTATGCCGGGGCGTCACTGTTGGGCGATAGCCCGGCGAAGGCGTTATTGCTATCCTCTTGCGCCTTGCCGAAAATTCGCACGGCCTAGAAACGTGAGAGGGCGCTGCTGGCCCCCTCGGTGCTTCAACCAGTCTTTTGCACCCAGCCGTGCACCCGGGCCCCGACGCAACGCCATCGTCTTAGCTCAAAGTCCTTCCTTGAACCGCCGCACTCCGTCCCACTTCCTTCTCGTTCTTTCCTCTTCCTTTTCGTTGCCGGTTTTCGTTGCCGGTTCTTAGATTGAAGCGCGGCTGTCCCTGTTCCCTCCCTTCCTTTCCCGCTCCTCCCTGCTGCAGGAGCGCTCAGAGCCCGCCGGCGCCCCGTGGGACCCCTCCCGCGGCAGCTGGCCGCTCGTGTTCGCGGGCGGCCCCACAGCCACCTCCAACCCGGAGCCGTTCGCAGACTTCTTCGACTTCTTCGCGCTGGGTGGGTGCGGATGCAGTCGCGGGGCCACAGTAGTATGATATAAGGCATGTGCTACTTACAGGCTCACTTTTTTGCGCCGGGTGGGTGGCGGCTGAAACCGTTTGCTGCTGGTCCCTGTGTCCATGGAAGCCGTAGTGTGGTAGAGGTGCTTGTTGCTTGGACCCGCGCCCGTGCGATACCTCGCGTTGGTGCCCGTGCCACCCTCGTCCCAGCCGTTGGCGGCTTTCGGTCGTGTGTAGTTATGTTGGCCCTGTCGGGTTCCCCAACACCCCGCTGCTGCAGGTGACGGCGAGGAGGTGCTGGTGGAGATCGGGCTGTGCCTGGAGGTGCGGCAGGAGGGGCCGGGGGTGGCGCGGGGACAGGGTGTGGGGCAACCGCAAAAGCGGCAAAGCAGTTGTACTGGACAGGGGTGTGGGGCAGGGGTTGTATGGTCACCCCTGTCGTGGGCTGCCTGCATATTTGCTGGGACAGGGAGGGGCAATGGCTGTGCAATGCCGATAAGGCAGCATCCTTTGTAGGACTGCTTCAGACAGGGCAGGCACTTGGACACAGACTGTGCGGGCAGGTGTGTGGGCCTAGGTGGCCTGGTGGGCGTCCCGAAGCTGCCGGCAAAACACAACGCAGCTGAGGAATGTCCCCTTGACACCACCCGGGACCCCCTCCCTCCTGTCTCATTAGACTGCTACTGTGCTTCCCCAACACACATCCTCACCCCAAGGCCTGGCAAGCGGCTTTCCTGCTTATCTAGTCTCGTACGGACTCACCACGTGCCTTCCTTGCCTGCGCCGCATCCCGCGCCCCCAGGCCTGCCGGGCCGAGGGCCTGGACCGGCGCTCCACGCTGCTGCGCCTGGCCACCAGCGTGGAGGGCGTGTACGTGCCGCAGTTCTACGAGGCGCTCGAGGTACGCGCCGTACGTGCGGGACGCAGCTGTACGGCTTGCCGTACAAGTAGCTAGCGCGCGGAGCTCGTCGACGGCACAAGGCAACCCGGTGTGCTGGATGCGCCACGTGGCTGCCCGTGGCTGCAGAGACTTACCAGCTTCCTGAGCCCCGATCGCACCAACCGCCTCGAAGGGGCCACGTCATACAGATCCAACTATTGCAACCCGGCACCGGCTATGGCGTGGTCATCCATGCCATGAGTTTGTCTTTCCCACCATGTGTTCAAACCCAGGGCTTTGGCGGCGCGGTATTCCCCATCGAGGAGGGCGTGCCCGCCCGCATCAAGCGCCGCACCTGCCAGCCAGACCCCTTCCAGCAGGTGAGTGCCGGCAGCAGGGGCTGTGTGTAAAGGACGTGCGTGTTAACGTAATCAGACAGGACGTTGGAGCGTTGTTTCGGGCGTCTGAATTGAAACCGCATGCATGGAAGCGGTGTTGTCTTTTGCGATGCGAGGTCTTATGCACAAATAGGCCGTGCCCTTCCATGAGCAGCACCAGCAGCATTGCTTCCGCAGGTTGACCGCCATTAATCAACTCCCTTTGCACGTGTGTACGGCAGATCGGGCTGGTGCCGTACGTGGAGACTGTGCACGACCGCATGACGGTTGAGATCCGCCGCGGCTGCACGCGCGGGTGCAGGTGGGAGATGGGCCGTGGGCTGGGCCTACCGCAGGCAGGGACTGCAGGCACCATAGCTGTAGGCGATTGTGGTTAGGGGTGGCTCATTGGTGCAGCACAGAAACTATATGCAAAGGTTCACACAAAGCACATGACATCTGCTTGCAATAACTCCTCCCCCAGGTTCTGCCGGCCCAGCATGCTGACGTAGGTCAAGACACTGTCGGTCCTTTTGTGATGTTGGCGCATCTGTTGACCCGTCCCTGCTCCCCCTCCCCAGGTTCTGCCAGCCCGGTATGCTGACGCGGCCTGCCCGCGACGTGGACCCCGACCGCGTGGTGGAGGCGGTGGCGGACGGCCTGAGGAAGACGGGGTGGGTGGCGCGGCATGTACGGCACGTACCCCGTACGATGTCGGTGGCGCGGCATGGAGGACATGTCCCCCGTACGGCATGTCCCCCGTACATTGTACGACTTAAGTGGCGCGGCATGGAGCACATGTCCCTGTCCCTGGCACAGGGAAGTGCTGTTTGCACGGTACCTAGCACACTGCGGTTCGCTATGCTCGAAGCGCTGGGGACAGCGGCCATGGACGGCCCCGGGGCAGCCTGCTGCAAGCCGGGGTATACGAGTGAATGGTCGCAGAGTTGCTGGCGGCTTTAGGTTTTTGCTGCCGCCAGGCCCACTGTTGCTGCCTCGATGTCCCCACCTCTGCAACCTGCCCCGCAGCTACACCGAGTTCTCGCTGCTGTCGCTGTCCTGCTCCGACTACCTGTCGCTGCCGTCCGTGGGGCTCAGCATCAAGAACCGCATGCAGGTGGGCTAACAAAGAGGCACACCTGCGCTAAAGGGTCAAAGGTCACTAGAATCAAACAGACGGGTCCGTGAGAGACCGCGGTATGGAAAGACGGGACACCTACGTGGTGGAGCCTGGGATTCAAGGACCATGTCCTGCACACGCCCTTGCAGTAGCCCCTGCATCTTCACGGAAGCGGAGCAGGGCTCGTCGCTGCCCGCGTTGCTGCTGTATGCGCAGGAACTTACTGCCAGCTACAGGACGCCCACCAGGCCCCTGAAGACACAAGCCCCTCATCCCTGCCTGCCACCAGGACGCGGGCGAGGGCGTGGTGCTGTCGCTGCTGCGGTATGCACGCTCCTCTGAAGACACATACCTCTTAAGACACATGCCCCTCCTGCCTGCCCCCAGGACGAGGGCGAGGGCGTGGTGCTGTCGCTGCCCTCGCAGCGTGTGGACCGGTTTGATGAAAACATTGCCACCATCATTGGAGGAGGGCAGGTGGGCTGGCACGGTGCACGGGGGGGGGGGTCACACTTCCTGCGTTTGTGTTATCATATGGGTAAGTGGCTTGGTTGTGCGTTGGGGGTTAACGGTGAAGTGCTCTCATGCAACGGCCTCTGCCGCCAGCGAGGTGCACCAGGGTGCACGTGCCCACCACCTCGCTGCTTCCGCCGCCCCACCACGCCGATGCAGGGCCGCGAATGTCATGAGCCCACAACCGCATCAGTTGTGCATTGTGTCGCCGCCCATGCAGGGCCGCAAGTCGGGGCTGACGTTTGCGCCCGAGGCGGGCACACAGCGCCTGAGGGACATCATCAACAAGGTACGGCAGGGTGCCGTACGGCATGCCGAGCGGAAGATACACTGTAGCGACGTGTAGTAGCTGCATGCAACCTGGTCGCCACTGCTGTGACAACCCTATCGCAAACGTACGGGCTGCTGCTGCTTGCACCGTGGCCGGATTATAGTAAGTAGACCGCAAGGCTTTGGGGAAACTCCCAACGCCACCCCCACGGTTTTCTCGCGTTTACGCGTACCCCCAGGGTCTGACCAACGAGGAGCTACTGCGAGGCATCCGTACGGCTTGGGACGGGGGATGGAGGCAGGTGCGTGTTGCTCTGTGGGTTAGTTGTGTGGGTTAACTGGCTTGCCCTCTTGCCAACGTAGTGCTAGGGGAGTGAGTAGGTCCATGCGTCTGAGGAGGACGGACCCTGTGTGTTTCCTGCGGCCGAGTATCGGAGCCAGCCAGTACCTACGCAAATCACAGTGAGCCGGTTCATATGTGACCTGTACTGAGCGGCTGCCGCCGTACGGCCCGCCTACCCTGCCGTACCGTCCGGCACGCGTGCAGGTCAAGCTGTACTTCATGATCGGGCTGCCCGGCGAGACGGACGAGGACGTGATGGGCATCGCGGAGACCATCGAGTGGCTGCAGCGGGAGTGCAGGACGGGTGGGGCCACAACGCACTCGGGGCGCAGCGCGTGTGTGCCGTGTTGTAGTACCGTGCGTACCGTGACGCCACATCATGTTAGCACCCTGTGCTGCCTACTTTGTACAAGGGCTTGGCTCTGGGGCACAATGACAAACTGACCGCAGCAGGAAGTCAGGGCGGGTGGTCGCGGGCGGGAAGGTGCACATGAGCTTGCCCTGCGGGACGTGCTGGGCACCGACTGTCCTGGCACGCGACTCAAACAGCTGCTGGTCGCTGTGCGGCCTTGCTCCTGCGGCCTATGTGCATGCAGTAAGGGCCAGCAACACCTCGTTGGCCTGATCAGCGGCCATTGGTGGACACTCCACACCCGCTATCCCCTACTCATCAGCGAACCTTACAACTGCCCCGCAAGCACCTCCGCACAGTGCCACACTACACTGACTCCCACTACACTGACCAGCACGACCAACTCGCGCCCATCACGGCCCCTTACTCCTACCCCTTCCCCCCAGGCAAGTGGCACCTGGCCGTCAACGTGACCATCTCCAACTTCACGCCCAAGCCGCACACACCCTTCCAGTGGCACACCGTGTCCACCGCCGAGTTCGCGCGCAAGCAGGCCATGCTGCGGGAGGCGCTGGGCAGGCTGCCGCAGGTGTTGCCGTGTGTGTTAGCGGGTGTGGCTAAGCGCCATGTTGACCCATGTGCAGACGAGTGTGGTGTAAGCACACACTGCTGAAGCGAAGTCCTCTGTAACACCACACAGCTGCCACAGCACATGCGTGTGTCGTCATCGGCCCCACCACCACCCCGCCCGGCCCCGGGTCATGGCGTGCAGGCACCAGCGTTTCCGTGCTTCCCCGACGCCTTACACTGTTTTCTCGCGATTACGCGGCCAACTTCACTTCAGGATCTGGACTCTGAGCTTTTGCCCACAGTGTACCAATGGCTCACGCACCGCTGCCCCGGCCCGTTCGTGTATCGTCACCATCCTCTTTGCCAACACCACCTCCACCTCCACCTCGCCCCCAGGTCAAGGCCAACTTCACGTCCATCCGGCTGAGCGCCATGGAGGAGTTCGTGGGGCGAGGCGACAGGCGCGTGGCGGCGGTCATCCGGAGGGCGTGGGAGCTGGGGGCCAGCAACGATTCATGGTAGGTGGCGTGGGGGTGGAGGGGGCGTGTTGGGTAGTGTGTGTGGCGTGGTGGGAGCTGGGGACAACCAACAACTCGTGGTGGGTGGCGTGGGGGTGGAGGGAGTGGCGAAGGCTTGTGTGGGGGGTAGTGGGAGCTGGGGTCGACCAGCGACTCATGGTGCGTGGCGTGTGGGCGTTTGCAGCTGCTCGAATGGACGGCCCAGGTCGGTCTTGGCGCTGTATGGCAAGAGTGCATACAACGAAGCCGCCTGGAAGAGTGGTGGCAAGCGTACGCGAGGTTGGTTCCGCAGGGAGCTGCACACTGTTTTACCCACCTGCACCTGCTCCTGGGATCCCGCCGCCGCCCACGCCCCAGTCCTTGCCGTTACTGATCGCTCCCTTTCCCCGCCACAGGTGGGAGAGCGAGGAGCGGGCGTACAACGCGTGGTGCCGTGCCATCGAGGAGTGCGGCATGACGTGGAAGTACCGCCAGGTACGGAGATGCCGTACGACAACGCCCCGGCCCCCATGATATGCCGTACGGCCATGCCTGTACAACAGGCATTGTACGGACGCACGTCGATAGCCGGGTACATGATGAGAGCAGTTGCAGTCCTTGGCACGTCCTTGTATGCGTCCACCCCTTAACTTGCAGAAAGTCGCGTTTCCGTGGCCTGTGCCCATATCTGCGAGCGCTGTGTACGTGAGACCGAGCTGGCACGACCGACATGTTGCGGTGCCTCTTCCTCACTCACAGGGTCAGTGAAAGAGTTCGCCGGGTAAGAAGTGCTAGCCGCGAGTCCGCGAGTCCAAACGCGGTTTTCGGCGTGCCCGTGTGCCCGTGTGCCCATACCACGTGCAGGTTGAGTCGGGCGAGTGGAACGTGCTGGAAGCGCTGGGCGACCCGCGCTACCGGCGTCAGGGCGGCGGCGGCACCGGGCGGCTGGACAGGGGGCAGCACGCCGACCCGCGGCTGGACATGCCGCTGCCGTGGGACCACGTGGACACCGGTGGGCTGGGCGTGTGTATTAGCTGTGTGTAAGCGGATTGGCGGTGGTACGGGCAGCACGCCGACGTGCTCCGGCGCCGGCTGGACCAGGCTGGACATGCCGCTGCGTTTGGAACACAGGGACACGGGCGAGTCAGGACATGTGTGTAATCCAGTGTTACATTGTGGCCGCATCCGGGGTTCCATAACCGGACCGAGACACAGCGCTCACCACGTGGGCCTTGTGTTCATAGGCCGTGTGTACTTGTGCGCTGGTGGCACACGCGGACCCGGGCTGATGATTGCGCGGGGCCAAATGGACCCGGCTGCATGCTGGATGAGGCCGAAGGGATCAGGCAAATGCGTACTAGCGCGTGACCCTAAAGAAGCCTCTGGCCCCACTTGGATCCCTATCCCAAAACGTAAAGTTGCCTACTGGCATCACTCTGACCTCCTCTCCCTCCGCTCCAGGCATCGCCAAGTGGTGGCTCAAGGCGGACCTGCAGCGCGCCCTGGAGGCGGCCACGCTGCCCGACTGCTCGCACAGCCCAGACACCTGCAGCAAGTGCGGCGTGTGCGAGCCGGCAGCGGGCTTTGGAGCCAACGTGGTGGCGCCCGTGCCGCCCGTGCCCCCGCTCAAGGGGGACTACAAGTGGGTGGCCATGCAGGCAAATATATGTTCATCAACAACGACCCAATCAATTCGCGTATTTTGCCATTATGGGGGACTGCCAGTGGTTGGCGATGGAGGTGCGGGCATACTCAGTCCACGGCGACAAGTTTTCCACTGTATGGGTTTAACAGTTTTGGTCTCCTTCCGGAGCCCAGGCCCCCAGCCCCAGCAGTTGCGGGCATAGGCAATCCACACCTTTTCACCTCCTGGCCCCTCCCTGCATTACTGCAACAGTGCACCTACCCGTTTCCAGCAAGTGCTTTCCCTGGCTTATGTTTGGATCTATGTTTCCCAGGCCTCGCACCGCCCGCGCCCAACGGCTGCGGCTCCGCTTCTCCAAGTCGGGGGACCTGGTGCTGGTGGGGCACCTGGACATGCTGCGGGCGCTAGACAGGGCCATCAGGTGCGTGTGTATTAAGAAGGTGTGTATTAAGAACGACGGGCGTGGGGAAGGTGTCGCACCGGGACCTGGTGCAGCTGGTGCTGGTGGGGTGCTTGGACGTGCTGTAGGTGATGGACACGGCCATTAGGTGCGTGCTGAGCATGTTTGTCGACTACCACGTCACGGCTTTGTGTTTAACAGGGTTAATATGTGTGTCGACATGAGGACGGGCGGGAGGTGAGCTGGTGCTGGTGGGGTGCTTGGACGTGCTGTAGGTGATGGACACGGCCATTAGGTGCGTGCTGAGCATGTTTGTCGACTACCACGTCACGGCTTTGTGTTTAAAAGGGTTAATATGTGTGTCGACATGAGGACGGGCGGGAGGTGGGTGCCAGTATCCAGCTGTGGCGTGGGATGTGGCGTGTAAGGCCTCCGGGCATAGGGCGGTGCATTCCGTCGGGTGTGGCGTGCCACGTGTCCTTGGCTGTGCCGTAAGCCCAGAACGTGGTCCTCACGTGTTGCTCCCTGCTGCCCAGGCGCGCCGGCCTGCCCGTGGCGTACGACAAGTCGCCCTTCCACGCCCGGCCACTGGTGTCGGTGGCGCAGCCGCTGCCGCTGGGGGCCACCTCCGAGTGCGAGCTGCTGGAGGTGGGGTGGGTGGGGTGGTGGAGGTGTCTTTTAGGGGGGCCGATGTGAGCAGAGGCCGGTGTGCCATGTGTGGATCACGTTCGAGTTCGAGCTGCTGCAGGCGGGCAGGAGTGTGTTAGGGGGTCGGGTACTGGGGGCCGGATGTTTGGGCGAGCTGGTGTGTTAGGGGCCACATCTGGGTGCAAACTGCCGGAGGTGCCTCGGGTGTATGCACAAAGCGCACGGATCGGGGTGTGCTAGGGATGCGTGTGTGGTGCGGGGCCCGTGTGAGCTGCCCAGGTATGTGTCGGCGTCAGCATTGCGTCGCTGTGCAACATGGTTCTCCTGTGGAGGCTGGGATAGACGGGGCAAATGGCAACAGCCGAGTCTGGGCTACGGGGGTGAGTCATGCCATCTGCCACGTGCCAGACAACCCGCCACCGCAACAACACTGATAGCTACTCGCCTATGTCCCAACCCGTCCTTTCCCCCTTCCCCCAGCTGTTCCTGGCCGAGCGGATGGACCCCGCTGAAGTACGGGACAGGCTGCAGGTATGTACGGCAGTCCGCAGTCACCATCGTACGACAGAAAGTGTTCCTGACACCATACATCGGGTCAACAGTACTCCTGTACACCATAGCCTTTGCATTCGCAGGGTGCACGGCTTGCGTGTCCTACTGCAGGGGCATGGGGTAACGGTGATGTTCCCGAACTCCCTACCAGGTCCTTTAACCTTTTGATTCCACTTCGTGGACGTACCCGAGCTGTCAACCCACCCCTCTTGTCCCGTTTGGCCCCGCCTTGCCCCTCCCTGCCCAGGCCCAGGCGCCCCCCGGCATGGTGCTGCACCCCGAGGTGGAGGACTGCGAGATGTACAAGGTGGGTTACGCTACAGGGGGACTGCGGGAAGCGAACACTGTTTGTACTCTTAACAGCTGCACACTGGCAGGCAACGCCAACCGGAGCACCGTCATGTGGGTATGTACAAGGTGGGTTAAGGGTAGCACGTCACGGCTTTGTGTTGAGCAGGGTTGAAAGGTGGTTCAAGTTGGAGGGGGGCAACCGCAAAGCAGCAAAGTAACTGTATCGGCAACGGTCAGCCTGCAAAAGACGAGGTTGGCGGCGAGCGGCGAAAAGGCGACAACGGGGAAAAAGAGCTTACCGAGGTGGAGGGGGGATGCGAGGAGCGAGGAGCAAAGCTTGTGCTTACACAGCTTGCACACCGCACCCAGCTTTCTTATTCAGCTAAGTATGTCAGCACTGCAGCGCGGGCGCCTGCGATCTCCACAGCTGATCTGCTCCTCGACACCTGCTTGCCGCACCCTGTCAACCTGCTTGTATGTATTCTTGCTTGCTTGTTACTGCTTAAGGCTTTTTCGCCTACTCCCGCACCGCATCCACAACAACACAGCTTGCACACCGCTAGCCAACGCCAAACGGAGCACCGTCGTGTGGGCAGGGCCACGTGGGTAGAGGACGAGGGCGAGCGCAGGGCGTCTGGAGGCGGCGCGCATTGGCCGTCGCGCTCGGGCCGTCGCCACCTGCTGGCCGTGGGTAACCAGCTGGGCACAAGCCGTGCGTTCCGTGGCATATGTTGCCTATCCCGCTGTGGCGTTGCCCCCAGGCGGACGGCACGCTCCGAGACCATGGCCCGCCTCATGACCAGCGTGGAGTGGTACCTGGCCGTGCAGCAGGTGGGGCGTCTGTGTATTAGCGTGTGTGGGTTAGCGTGTTGGCAGGCGTGGGCTGGTGACCAGCGTGGAGTGGCACTTTGTCGTGCAGCAGGTGTGCCAATGTGCAAGGGGATTGCGACCAGTTCGACTGGGGCAGGTGCGAAACCGTAGATGCATTGCAAACGAGGTGTGGCGCCGGTCCGCACAGCAGGTGATTTGATTGCTGCGCGCTGCCTGTATGCAGAGCGTTTTGTCAGGTGGGGTTGATATTATCCCCCTTTTGTCCTCGGCCCTCATCCCCGCGCCACCCGCCCACCACAGGTGGAGGAGCCCGAGCAGCAGCAGGGAGGAGCAGCAGCCGCACCTGCCGCCGCCGCTCCAGCTCCCGTGGTGGACTGGGCCGCCGCGGTGGCGGGCGTCAAGTCCATGGGCTCATTCGTGGTGAAGCGCCTGACGGTGAAGAAGAAGCGGAAGGTTTCGGAGGACGTACGGCAGCAGCTCATTGATATCCAGGTGAGTACGGTCAATCACTATTGGCCCCTAAGGGGCTGGGCCGTTTGCGCCCCAAGGCTTTTCCATGACAGAGGAGGAGCACCCGACGAGTACCGGTACCTAGGCCACCTCCGTTCCCAACGCACTTCGTGCCGATTCTCCGCCATGCGTGGGTTGCCTTCGCCCCTGTCCCCGGGCCCACTTGACCAGTTTCCCTCTCCCCTGTCCTCAGCAGAACCCAACTACTCAGCTTCTCTGCGCCCAAAGCCCTTAGTCACGCCCCTGCTGCTCAAGCCTGCGCCCACGGTTCTCGCCGCTCCGTTCCCAATTGCATCAAAATTTGACACCGTCTTCACCACAGCGTCATCCTGCCCTCACAATCCCACTGCACCCCCCAGCTGTGCCCCGACCCTTGGCCGTACCCCAGCTTTGTCATGTGTGCTCCCCCCCCCGTTTGCCCCCCCTTCCCTGCCCCCAACCAGCTGTGTCCCGACCCGCTGTCCACGCCCCTGGCCCGCTTCGCGCCCTCCCTGCTGGGGCGGCTGGCGGAGGGGCAGCTGCACGGCACGGGGGGCAGCTGGGCGGTGGTCAAGTACTCGTCGGGTGGGTGCCCGGTGGTGTGGGTTCGTGTGTTAAGGGGACACAGGGGGCAGCTGGGCGGTGGTCAACAGAAGCGTAGGTGAACCGCTTGGGCTACCTCGCCCCGCAATGACCCATGGTTCTAGCACATGCAGCCCGCCTGGTGAAAATTAAGCCCGCCTGTCCACAGCCATGCACGACAGGAGGAGGGCTGCAGCGCACTGCGTCTAACCCACGCGTTGGCGAGGGCACAGATGACAGCACCCGGCCCACCGGACCACCCTGCTGTACACATCGCCCTGCCGTGCCTTACTGCCAAGAAGGAGGACAGCAAAGCGTGTGCACGCGTGGTGACATATCCGTTTCCCACACCCGCCTGTGCCTCGCCACCCTCACCCTACCCGCAGGCAAGAAGGAGGACAACAACGTGCTGTCCCCGGAGCGGGTGGTGGAGATGCTGGCGGCGGCGGCGGGGGAGGGCGTGCGACTGGAGCTGGTGCACTGCCACAGGTGTGGGTTAGCTGGGGGTGCGGGTCAGCTGCGTACGGGTTAGCTTGTGCAGGCTCGGCGACGTGTGGCGCAATGTGGCGCGTCATCCAGCCGCTGCTGGTGCAGTTCTTCGCCCCGCTCCTTCCCGCCCCCCCCTTTGCTGACCTTGAAACCCTAAGGCAGCTTCATTTCAAGTGACCCATCCTTTGCGCTGTGCGCACCCCCACAGGTCGTCCATCGCGCTGCAGCCCCCCGCGCGCGCCCCCGTGTCCGAGGGCCAGCTGCAGGTGCTGCGCAGCCTGCTGCGGTGGGAGGGCCACGTGGCGGCCAAGCGGCAGTTCGGGCTGGGGCCGTGGGCGGGCGGCCTGGAGAGGCGGGGCGTGCGGGACGACACCAGCGTTATGGTGTGAGCGTCATGGTGTGTGATGCCCGCAAGGAAACCATGTGTATTTAACCATGACACGACGACATTGGCGTCTGAGCGTGTGTTGGGCCTCCTAGGTGGCAGGAAGTGCGGGACGACACCAGCGTCATGGTGTGAGGGGAGCAGGGGATGCTGGTGTGGAGTGGAGTGGAGGTGTGGAGGCGGGCAGCTCAGGGTGTTTGTGTTACATGGTGCCGTTTATTTGGACCGTGCGGGATGGCGCCAGCTTCGTGAAGGCGTCACGGCGTGCGGCGCTCGAAGTGACGTTTATGCCATGGCACGGTGGCGTTGGCATTGGGATGTGCGTTTGCCCTCTAGGCGGCAGGGAGCGCGGGACGACACCAGCGTCGTGGTATGAGGAAGGGTGCTGCTTGCGTTGGTGCCAAGGGTGGCAGCCCAGTGTGGGTCGTTACACGGTCCTGATGCCGGGTGGCCGGAAAAGGTCAGGAAAGACAACAGCGCCATTGTGTGAGGGGGCCTCGGGGTGTATCGGTGGGCGGGACCTCGGGTGGACGCGGGCGTGGGGGCCGGATAGCAGAAAGGAGCAGGGGTGGTGCTGTCTGCAATCAAGCGTGCATTTGTGGATGGTATTGTGGCAGGTGTGGGCAATTGTGAACGTCAGCAGGGAACGGGGCCTGGTTGGCGGTGCCAGTGCTACTGGTGGTGGTAGCGCCATACGGTAGCTAAGGCGGTGTTTGGAATGACGTCCTATTTGCAAGTGTTCTGCTAGCAGACTCGTAGTGCGGTGGGTGCATTGGGAGCAGTTAGGTTAAACAGCATCGCCAAGCTCCTGACCTGATGTGCGTGCAGGTGCGTGTGTGCAGGTGTGTGCTATCCGCGTGCAGGTGCAGGCATGCAGGTGCGTACATGGCAGGTCCGGGACGAGCATGACAGCACAGTACTGCGTGTTGTGTTGAGCAGCCCGCAAGAAGGTGTGGCTACCGATGATCTAACGGATGACCACGGATTTGCGGTGTCTTGTGGGTGCTGCGCGCATTGTAGGAGTGCGTCCACAACGATAACGGCAACCGTCACATCCGATGGTCTCTGCAACTCCTGAGTCTGACAAGGCGTCTGATGGCTACTCCTGGTGCTATCAACGAGAGTGGGCGACACACACGTGCTCGGTGCCGTTTGCAGGGATCGCTCAAGGGAGTAAGTGCCCAACTCCAACTGCAGTCACAAGGCAAGTGCTAACCACATCAGCCCTATGCAGACGCTATGCTGACCACGCTGCGGGGATGCAAGCTGCTGTTCAGGAGGCACTCTGGCAGTCCTGAGCCCTTGTCCAGCGCACGGGCGGCTGTTGGCAACCAGAGCACTCCTCGATGACCAGGGAACTGCAAAAGGCAAATCTTATCCAGCGATTGTTACAATAGCGGACACCGGCGCCTCCTGTAATCCGCGCCTTCACAATCGGACTTCACACGTCCGGCCAATACACTAAGTTGCTCAGCCGCTCAGGGCTGGGCAGTAAACAGCACAGTATATTGATCAGCACCGCAAGGGACCTCCGTACGGGAGCTGACGAATGCCCTGCGCCTGGAGGTTCAAGTAGTTGGTTTATCCATTTGTAAGGAAAGCTGCAGACCAAAGCCCCGGTGACCGCCAGAGTCACAGGAAGCATCACCCCGTCCTCTGCATCGGCGGCTGTGCGTGGCTGCGTCTCCTAGCAGGGACTCAAGTGTACTTGGGAAGTACCCGTCCCACAGTGCCGCATGGCGGCCGCATCTGCGGTGGCCGTCACTCCTCCTGCGCTCCCCAAAAGCTCCACCAGCTCCGCCCTCTCTTGCGCCTGCTGTTCCGGCGTGCCGCCCAGCCACGAGCCTCCGAAGTCCAGCAGAACGCAGCGCAGCGCAGCACCGCCACCGCCGCCACCACCACCACCGCCGCCACCACCACTGCAGGGTGCAGCCCTGTTCTGTGCGCCACCAGCTGCCTCCTGAGCTGCTGACGCCATTGGCGCCGGCCCTGCTGCGGCGCCGCCCCAGCCCGCCTCCATCCCCAGAGCAGCGCCCCGCCCAGACGCAGGGGCACCACCGCCGCCGCCGCTGCCTGCCACCACCTCCGCCTCGCCCCCCACCAGCAGCAGGTTCTCCAGCCGGATGTCCCCGTGCATGGCGCCCCCGGCAGCCGCGTGCACCGCATCCAGCGCCTTCAGCGCGGCCTTCACCACCGGTTGAGAGAAGGGCCAGGGGAAGTCCGACAGCGGGCGCCCGCCCTCCACCATCTCCGTCGCCAGGCAGCGCACGCAGGCCAGCTCGGCTGTCAGCCGGCCTTGCATCAGCACCTGCACACGTAGATAGGTCGCAACCGAGAAGGATCAAGTAGCAAAATTACGAGGCTAAGCACGCGTGCATGGAGTGTACCCGACCGTTCCTTGCTTCTCACTAGTAAGCAGGCGTCACTGTTAGGTTAGCAGTCCCCCTCGCAGGCTAATGGCCGTCTGGCCTTGACCCAGCTGCACTGGGACTCAGAAAACACGCGTGACCTTGGCTACACCCAAAGCCGCGTAGCCTCCGAAATCAGCATAGCGCTGCTCCCGGAACCTTGGCCGCGCTCGGTCGCCCACCTTGGGCACCACGGATCCCTGCAGGTGCGCCAGCGCCTGGTACGCACGGGCCTCGCGGGCGTACGCCGCGGCCTGGGCGTCCTCCCAGCTGTATAGCTTGATCGCCGCGGGCCGGCCGTTGCACAGGCCAGAGAAGACGGCCCCGTCCCGGCCCCTGGCCAGCAACGAGAGGAACCGCAGCTGCACCTCCTGCTGCTGCTGCCGGGCCGTTGGTGTTGCTGCTGGGCCGCTGCTGCGTCCCTTGGCAGCAGGAAGGCCGCTGCCCACAGCGCCTCCTGCTGCTGCAGCGCCGGCGCCAGCCTGGTAGCTTGGGCCAGCCGGCTCCGCACCCAGCAGCGCATGGGACGAGCCCGTCTGGTCCAGCGGCCTGCTGCAGCAGGCAGCCGCAAGAGCCACGCACGCACGAACACCACGGTGTGTACATGTAATCACCAGTCAGCAAGGCATCAGTCAGCAGGACGCAAACATTGGCGGTCACACTGTGTACGACGGGCAAACCACGGTGAGCCGAAGTGGCTGCAGTGCCGAGCGCCAGCCCCACCTGGATGGGTAGTAGGCGAAGATGCCACCTGCCGCCGCGCCACCCAAACCGGTGCCTTTGCCGGAAGGCTGGCCCTGGCCCCCGGCGAACCCCGGCCCGCCCCCGCCGCCGCCCGCCCCTGCCGCCGCCCGCCCCCGCCCGCCTACCCGCCCCCGTTGCCGCCCACCTACCCGCCCCCGTCGCCGCCAGCAGCCGCAGTGGGCGCTGAGGCCCCTGCAGGGTAGTCGCCCGACAGGGCGAAGTGGATCGCTTCCAGCTGCTGCCACGACAGCGCGCGCAGCACCGTGGGGTTGTTGGCCGTCGCGAGGATGGGCTCCGACACGTACATGACGTTCCGGTTGTTGCGCGGCACGTGCACTAGCCACGTGGCGTTCCAGCAGGAGAGCACGCCGTGGCACAGCCGGTGCACGATGAGGTATGTGTATAGCTGCGGGAGGGCGTAGCAATGCACACACAATGGCAGCACGCATGAACCAAGCTCAGCGTACACAGATACCACTGCAACCTTGCAGACCCGTTCGGTCAAGCGTTTGATCACCCCCGTTTGCCCAGGCAAGGACCCGCTAGAACCCGCCCTTGCGCACCTGTGCAACAATGCGCTTTAGCTGGTGGTGTCTGGGGTCGCTTGTGTTGTTGTACACGGCCAGGAGGTCCACGGGCGCACCGTTCCTCATCAGCACTTGAATGCGCTTCACCTCGATCAGCATTACAGGCCTGCGCGGTGCTGTCGCCACAATACCGCCCTCCTGCCGCCGCTCCAGTAGCATGAGCACAAGGTCATGCCGGAGCCTGCCGGAGTTCCCAGCGCTGCTGGGGCTCGTCGCCGGGGGTGCCTGTTGCCCCACCGACGTCGATGCCCCCGCCGTCACCTCCTCCACAACAGCAATCCGCTCCGGCTGGAGTAGCGGGACTGTCGCAAGACTGCCTGATGCGGTCTCCTGATCCCAGTGTGGCAGCGTGTTGCCAGGCAGCGCAGCAACGAGCGCCGCGAGCCTTGAGAGCACCTTGTTACATACATAAGTGTGCACCGTGGATGCAACTGAAGCTTCCGTGTTCAAGATCGTCACGTCATCCAAGTCGAGGGGTTGGCACGTCCTGCGCGGGAGGGTTCGGGGAACGAGGCCTGGGCGGTTGCTGACAAGCAACATGCATCCAATGAACCGGCCGGCGCACACGAACACAAGTGGGTTCTGGTAACACGCGACAGCTGCATTTTGCCAAGCGTGGCAAACCGCAGTCATCTGGATCAGATAGCAAGCGCTCAAAACGTCGTTATGGTCTTCCCAGCCACTCACACGGTGTCTATCCCTTTGAAGTGGTCCTGCTGCGGGTGCTGCCGGATGGCGTCTCCCAGAAGGGTTCCTCCAGGAGCCACAGGGTTTGCAAACTGCCAAGGCCGCAGCTCATCGGGCGTGTAGTAACCGCCCAGCGTCGTGCTTGTGGATGACTCCGGATCCAATACCGAGGCAAGCGGCAGGACCGTGTTCAGCACGTCCTTCAAACCTGCAGGTCGGCAACGTGTACACGGCGTTGGGGGGGTGTAGGTGCAGTGGTGATTGGAATCATCAAGTGGTGCAACAGGTAGCACTGCGAGCGTGTACGCGTTAGAACGGAGCGCGCGGGGCGTGTTGTTGCTGCAGCACCACGATCGGACAACTCGGCAGTGTCCCTTTTGTGCACGCCGGTGCAATTATAAGCGCGCAGAATGCCATAATGACGTCTATAACATGCCTGGCGTCGCGATTGGCACGCCTGAACCGCGTGGTCATTTGGACTCTGGGGACGGCCCACAGTAAAGGCGGATGCATTCCCACGGCTCACAGGTAACAGCGGATGCAGAGGCCATCGAAATAGAGGCGCCAACGGGGATCTAGTCCTGTTTCACGTGGTGCTCAGCGGGGGCAGGGAAACGGCGTGAGTTTCGGGCGACAATCGTGTCCTTGTTCGCTTCAGCTGGTGCACGCATGGTGCATAGTCTGTGAGCATTAGTAAAGATTCCTTGTTATTCGGCCAACGCTGTGATAGGCTTAGGTTGAAGCAACTCAGTTGCATGAGACAGTTGAAACGGTTGCTGACGCAAGCTGTGATGGCGTTGCCCTTCCCGATGGGCCTCAGCAGCTCGAGGGGCTTCGCCGCCGGACAGCTGCCTTGGTGGATCGTGCACTGACGCCTGCCGCCTTTGCAACTAATCCCAATGCTCGGCTGCCTGGCGTGGTTTACACCATCATGCCGCTACACCCCTTGTACGGCGGCCTTGGCCTGCTTCCCTTGGCCGAGCACGTGCGGGCGCGCCATGCCACCCTTGCCGTGCGGTTTCTTGCCGGTGAGTGCGGGGCCCCTGCCCCGTATACCCCGCTGTGGCCTGCAGCAGCCCTGGCCATCCATCCTTCGCCACCTCGACCCGGCGGCCCATCCCTTGTGTGCGCTGGCATGCAGCCAGTCGGGAGCTGCGACGCATCCTGCGGGTACCCGTCCCCACCTCCTGCCCGGCCCTGCAACGACTGGTGGGCGCTCTGCGTGTCTTGCCCCGCGTCACGGCGGACGGCCTGGAGCCTGGCGCCTGGTGCTGCAATATCCCGCTGTGGGGCAACCCCCTCTTACTGGCACAGTCGCTCGGGCGAGGTGGGGTTGGAATGCGAGTTTCCTGACTTCTTTGCGGTGCGGGCTGTGGTGACATTAGGTGATGCTGTATCAGCCTTTCAGCCGCAGGCCCTCGGTTTTGCACGGAGGCTGGTTGGGTCCCTTGCCCCGGGAGCTCAGCTCTCGCCTCTCGTGCTGGCCCAGCTGCAGCTAACCTATACCGAGCGTGTGGTGCGTGGCTTGTGGCGGACCACACCGGCATAGTTGCCATTCAGTTTGTAATCGTGTGCTGGGGCCTTACAGCGCATGCACGCATTGCTTGCTCAGAATCCGGCGTCGTGGGTGCTGGCGGTGATAGCTGCGTTGCGGGATTTACTGCGTGCACCTGTGCCAACACCCCAGGAGGTGTGTGTATGTATGGATTTACAGTTTTGGCCCCCTTCCAGGGCGCAGCCTCGTCCCAAAACGGGGCAGGGCTGGCTCCGGCAATCAGGGACACGGGGTTTCCCACCCCTCTCGCTGTACGGTTAGGAGCCAAACAGCTCCAACGGGTTGGTAGGCCGCAGCGGGCCTCAAGTTTCACCATATCTCAGCCTGGCCCCGCCCCCACGCAGCTTCCCGTGGACGCACACCCACAGAACAAACAGCGTCTCTACCCGTGGCCCCCACCTACCCTCCTACCAGGGAGGAAACCGGACACGAGGCAGCTGTACGGGGGAATTAGCCATAAGCGGCCCCCCGGATGCTGCTTTCGCTCCGCCCCCCTTTTAAACACGTGAGCCTGCCACCAAACAAAGGCCCCACTAGCCCCACAGACGCACGCCGCACGGAAGCACCCTCCCCCTCAGGCAGGCAGCCCAGACAGGACAGGCAACGTACATGTACTCAGTTTTTGGGCAGTATCCGCCCTTCAGTTCGTGTTATGGGCATCCGGCCAGTTGCACATAAGGCGGCCGTCCACCACCCAAAGCCAGGGGTGGTCTGCGTCAACCCCGTCCCACCCCGTGCGTGGCACCCCTAGAGCTGCAAAGGCCCCAGATGCGCCCACATGCTAGCCACCGCCCTGCGGGAGGCCTGCGATGCCAGGGACTGCCACTGGGGACCGCCGCGCTGCCCCGCAGCTCCCTCATGCGTGCGTGCATAAACTGCCTCCCCACCTCCATGGCTTCCAGTGCCGCCAGAGCCACCACCTCCCACACGCACTGCTGTGCCCCCGAGGGTGCCCTAACCAACCACATCTGCTCCCTCCGGATGCCCTCCCCTGCTGGCCATCCCTCCTGCACGCTCCCCACTACCGCCCGCGCCACCGGGCATTCCCAGAAGTGGTGCTGCCTGGGGTGCCGGCCCAAGTCTTCCGGCCCGCCAAAGCCCCCACACCCACATACCTCGGGTGCTAGGCCCCTAATGTGCGAGTTCCCGAGCAAGGGGACGCCGTCTACCGTTAGCCGCCAAAACGTCTCCTTACGCTGGTTTTCCCATCGAACCCCCCACAACCTGTTGAGCGCGCCCTGCAAGTGCTTCAGGGCCGCCTCCTTCGCTGGTGGGTGCAGCGGCGCCTCCAGCGCTGCTTCCACAAATGCGGCATGCTGCTCGCTCCGGGCTGCGGCTGCCTCCGTCAGTTGCAGCACCGTCGCCAGCCGGACCGTCAACCGCCTAAGTCCCATCTTCCCCAATCGGCCCATCCCCGGCACCTGCCAGCCCAACCGCGGGAGGAGCACCAGCAGCGCGTCCCGCTCCGTCGGTGCTGCCCCATTCGCCACCCTGCTCCCGGTTGCTCCTGAAGGCTTCTGCGGCCGCCCTCCACTCTGATGGGATATCCTGCAGCAGCTGTTGGAGCCTAGAGCTGAGGCGTAGTTTCTGCCCCCAGCCACACAGGTCCCTTGCTGCCGGTGTTCGGGGCTGCAGGCGCCCCTCAGTATGTTGCCGCCACTGCCGGTCCACGGCCAACCGGGTCCTGCGCTCTCCCTCCGGCAGTTGTGCCCACGCTGCTTCCTGCTGCTGCAGCTGGGCATAGAGGGTCAGCGCGTCCCCGATTGTCCGCAACCCGTGGCACCCTACCAGGTCTGGGTACCGGTGCTCCAGGCCGGGCCGGGCTGTTCCCCTGCCAGGGCCCTCCATACCTTCCCCTGCCCCTGGCCCCGTCCCCAGCCCTGTTCCCTCCCCCCTCTCCCTGCCCCTGTTGCGCCAGACCGTGCTTCAACCGCGGCCCCTGCTGTGCCCCCCGCTGCTGCTGCTGGTGCTGCTGGTGCTGCTGCTGGTGCTGCTGCCTGGGCGGGTAGAAGGGGGTTGCCCCACAGCGGGGCTGCCCAGCACCACGGGCCCGAGGCGATGGGTTCCTCGGCAATGTCCTCCACCGGCGGCAGGTGGCCTAGCGCCGCCACCACACGCTGCAGTGCTAGTGGCAACACCCGCACCCCGAGCCATGGGCCCTGGCAGGTCGATGTGAGCACCGCCAGGGGGTGGAAGCCGGGGTGGCAGCGCCGGAGGAACAGCTGTGAGGTGTGATTGCATGTGCTGCAGCACCTTGGCTGGCGTACTTCAGGGGACCTGCTTTGGAGCGCTTATGGAAGTTGCGTTGGAAGAACGGTGACAAGGAGCCATATTGGCGGCTGGTGCAGGGTGGCTTTGTGGGCTTTCCCCTGCACTTGACCGAACAGGCTCGTGTCCCTGGTCGTGTTGCACGGTGCCCGTGTGGTGCGCACATGTGGCAGGGGCCCCGTATGCATCATTTTTGGAACTGCCCCATTGCATCTGACTTGCGTGCGCATATGAGCGAAGTGTTAGTTTTGCCGCTGCTGCCTCGCCACGTCTGGCTCGTGGTGCCTCCTGCCTCCAGCGTTCGGTAATCGGTGTGGGATGTGGTATGCCTGGCGTGCGTTGCGGCTATGGACCTTGGCCGTCGGCGGTTGTTCCGCTACCGTACAGGTGCCGCTGGTAGCCGTGTGGATCGCTCCGTGCTCCTCCGTGTCTCGGCCGAGGTAGTCGCTGACTTTGGGGCACGTTTGCACTCGTTTGCTATACTGGGGATTGCCCCGCGCGCTTGGGACTCTGTGCCAGAGACGCACTGTTTCCCTGCATTGGAACTCGGTGGGCGTGTGGTGCCAGGTGGTGCTTCGTGGCCCACCGAACACTGACTCCCCGCCTGCTTCGCATTCTCACTCACTATTGCCGTGATTGCGTGCTGTCCATACCGTCTAGTGAGGTATTGCCGTCTGGCCCTTCCAGTGAGTGTCCGTACTCGGCGCCCCAAGGGGAGGGGATGTTCTGCCCCTGTGTTCTTAGGTGTACATGGCCAGTCCATGCCTACACCCTGACCCTCCTTTGTATTCCTGCATACTCCCCTGTGAGCGTGCAAGCTGTTTCGGAATGGGCACAGGCCATTTGCGTTTTTTTCCCGATTGATTGTAGCTTCTGCTGGCTGCAAACATGCAGACTGTGATGTCGCATAAGTAAGAATGGTTGGCGCAGGGGTTGTTGGCACCAGATGGTACCGTCGCGCAAGGCATGGGGGCTCCCCTGGCTGAAGCCTTCAGTGAGGGGGACCATGGAAGCCCAACCAAGGGGACTGTTTCGCAGGTTTGCGTGTTCAATGCACGGCCCCTTTGACCGGCTCCCCTCAACCGGCTTTGACCGCAGGCCCATATTCTCTGCTTGGTTGACCTTGGCTTGCCCTGGTCGCTGCCCTCGCTGGTCTGTCATGCGCTGCGGTCGTGCGTTTGGCCCCTTGACCTGCCTTACCTGCCTTGACGCTGGAGGCCGTCACCGCGTTTGGTGCTTTGGTCTGGCAGTTAACCCCAAGCCTTTGCGCACAGTACGTTGTTTCACACAGAAAACACGGGTGCGCCGAGCAAGGCGATGCCCTTAAAACCGGTACTCTACGCAGTACTCGACATGGGAACAGACCACGGTTGGCGGTGACCTTGAAGCTCCAGGCAACAAGCACACAGGCCTGGATTTTCAGGCAATGCAGACATCCCTGATACGAAGCATACACTACTGTTGTGGCTGCGCAAGTGCGATACTACCGGCGGCATGTCTCGACGTTCTGTGACCGCTCACAGCGGGCACTTTGCCCACCCGAGTGTTCATCAATGCCAGCACAGCACACAGCACATGATTCAGGGGTGCCTGGAGCGATAGCGCGAAGGGTGCGTATGCGACACTCTCCGACTAGCGACAGCTGACATGCAACGCACTGCTCACAAAGCAGCACCCTTACTGTTTATCAGGTAGCAGTATCTGTGTTAGTAGCAAGGCTCCCTTGCGCACCGCGGCGGGCAGTCTCGGGACGGCATGGAGGCCAGCTGAGCGCTCGCGCCAGCTCGAGCGTTGGGCTACTCCTGGCGCTTCATGGACATGCAGCTGGACGGGCACAGAGTGGTAGGTTCTCGGTGCAGCGCGCAATACGGCTTTTGCTGGGGGTTTTGACATAGAGCAAACCAGTGCCTCGCTGTGCCTCGTTGTGTGCGCCTGCTAGGGGTGGCCACGCTGGTGCAACCCTGCAGGTGTGCTTTGATCCCGCTAGCACTTGCGTGGCTGCCGGTGCTTGTTTGCCAGCTTCACAGGCACCAGCACCCTGCACCGGTACTGTTTGCATACGTCCGTGTTTCCATGCTCTTGGTCAACGTCATTTCGGCCTCGGTGACCATTGCCTGGGGTATATGGGACCCCTCGCACCCACTGGCTATGCTGCACAGCTCCGCCCCACTTCCCGTCGAAGGGCGTGAGCACCAAGCACAGCAGCCTCAAGGTGGGGCAGCGGATGGGCGTGGTGGCAGGTGGAGGAAACGGAAGGATACCACAGTGTTGACCTATGGTTCGGGCCAGGAAATCTAGATCATGGTTGGCCTGTGACTTGTTGGCCATGCACCTGGTGGTAAGCCTGAGGGTGGGAGAAAATAGGGGGGATGCGGGGAGTGACGGTGTGCAGCTGGTAGGGTGGTGGACGGGAGGAGAGAGGACTAGCGTGAGGGGCCTTGTGGTACGGGCCTGCAGACGTAGGCGAGAATGTGCTTGTTGCTGCCTGGCCAACGGAGCTTCACAGCAGTGGCGCCGCTTGACCTTGCTGGGAAGATTAGGCATTAGGTCTGACAGTCGGGTGCAAGCGGGTGTTGGGGTTAGTACGGCATGAGCCACGTCGGGTCTTCGGTATTGGGGCGAATAGAGCCCACGTCAGACCATGCATACAGCCCCAAGCACAGCGTGCACAGGCGTTGCATTGACGCATCACGGCTCGCCCGACTGACCCGTCCCTGCCAGGGCGTCGGCAGGACGTCGGAGGGCAGGTCTTCAGTCGCCTTGGGGGTCGACCCATCCCTTATGGCCGCAGGTGGGCTGGGTGCGACGACCTGCTACACTGTTACAGTCGTATCGCCGAGGCTTAGGTTGTAGGCTGGCCCTTAATACACAGCAGCACACCACGCCGCACACACGGGCGACGGCCCCGGCATCGCGATCACTGCAGGTAAGCTGGTGTGTGGTGCCTTAAGGACAGCAGTCTTGGTTTATTGGCACAGCCGCCAGGCGAAGTGCTCACCCATCCTGCACATCCTGCGCACTCCTGCCTTGGCTCCTTTCAGGACTGCTTGCTTCTTTGCCTCCCCCACCGGGCCCCATCCCCACTCGCCCCGCTGGGCCTGTATTTGCAACTGCAAGCCTGTGTCATCCCCGCCCCCACACACGGTTTCCTCGCGTGTAACGCGTTCCCCCACAGGCGGCGCGCAGCAGCGCGCCATGCGCGAGTACCTGGCCGCCCTGCTGGCCACCACGGGGGTGGCGGCGGCCGCCACCATCACCGTGGCGGCGAGCAACACGGTATTGCAGGTGCGTGGCGATGCAGCTGCGGGGCAGCAGATGCACGCATAGCGCAAACAGGCACTTGGTTGAGCTGTGTCACAGCTGTGTGGCCCAGGTGTGTTATTGGAGGTCCTGGCGGCCTCGTGAGCTTCAGCAGCAGGCGCAGGTGTTTTCCCACGTGCATCCAGAAACAGCGCAAAGTCCAGGCCTGGCCCCTTGCCTTGCTGCCACATTGGCGACGGGAGGTTGGCGGCGCTGGACGCGGCGGAGCCGCTACCGGTACCGGTACCGGCAGACTACGTGCCTTCCGCAGAGCAGCAGCTGGCAGGCCTGGTGGAAGCTGCCGGAGCGACGGCGCCGTCCCCGGCACAGCCGTACCCATTCAGGGCACCACCGCCGCCACCAGCAGCACCACCACCACCATCCCCGCCGCAGCCGCAACCAGCAAGGCCCAGCCGAACGCGCACACGCAAAACTGCGGCAGCGGCGGCGGCGGGGGTGGGCAACGGGCGGGCCGTGCCACGGTCGCAACCTGGAGCTGAGGGCGTTGGCGCTGCGGCCTCAGCGCCGACGGGCGGCGGCGTTGGCGGCGCCAGGGGCCGTGCTGCTGCTGCGCCTACTACGACAAGCTCCATTTGCCTTCGCCACTTTCCCCTGGCGACCTTTGCCTGCCCTCGCCCCGAGCCACACCCCTGTTTCGGACGCCCTTACCCACGCTCGTCGCCATTTTCCCTCCGCATCACAGTTCAAAACTGTCACCACCCCCGCGTCATCCTGCCCTCGCAATCCCACTGCACCCCCCAGCTGTGCCCCGACACTTGGCCAAGCCACAGCTCCCCCATGTGTGTTAACACTCTCTTCGCCCTCCCTTCCCTGCCCCTCCCCCAGCTGTGTCCGGACCCGCTGTCCACGCCCCTGGCCCGCTTCGCGCCCTCGCTGCTGCGGAGGGGCAGCTGCACGGCACGGGGGGCAGCTGGGCGGTGGTCAAGTACTCGTCGGGTGGGTGGCGGTTGGTGTGTGTTCGTGTGTTCGGGGTCACAGGGGGCATCTGGGCGGTGTTCAACAGAAGCATAGGCGTGCCGCTTGGCCCATCTTACCCCGCAACGGCCCATGGCTCGCACGCATGCAGCCCGCCTGTCCGCACCCACGCAGAACAGGAGCAGGGCTGCAGCATACTGCGTCCAACCCACGTGTCAAAGAGCGCACAAAATGTAGCACCGCCTCACCTATCCACCACGCCTAACGTTTCCCACACCCGCCCATGCCTCGCCAACCTCAATTTACCCTCACCTTACCCGCAGGCAAGAAGGAGGACAACAACGTGCTGTCCCCGGAGCGGGTGGCGGAGATGCTGGCGGCGGCGGCGGGGGAGGGCGTGCGGCTGGAGCTGGTGCACTGCCATAGGTGTGGGTTAGCTGGGGGTGCGGGTCAGCTGGGTACGGATTAGCTTGTGCGGGCTGGGCGACGTGTGGCGTGTGGCGCGTCATCCAGCCGCTGCTGGTGCAGTTCTTGGCCCCCCTCCTTCCCGCCCCCTCCCCCTTGTGCTGACCTTGAAACCCTAAGGCAGTTTCATTTCATCTGACCCATCCTTGGTGCTGTGCGCACCCCCACAGGTCGTCCATCGCGCTGCAGCCCCCCGCGCGCGCCCCCGTGTCCGAGGGCCAGCTGCAGGTGCTGCGCAGCCTGCTGCGGTGGGAGGGCCACGTGGCGGCCAAGCGGCAGTTCGGGCTGGGGCCGTGGGCGGGCGGCCTGGAGAGGCGGGGCGTGCGGGACGACACCAGCGTTATGGTGTGAGCGTCATGGTGTGTGATGCCCGCAAGGAAACCATGTGTATTTAACCATGACACGACGACATTGGCGCCTGAGCGTTTGCCTTCTGGGCGGCAGGGAACGCCGGACACCAGCGTCATGGTGTGAGGGAGGGTGTTGATGGCGTCAGTGCGAAGGGTGGCAGGTGACGCGATGTCGCCAAGCTCCTGACCTTATGTGCGTGCAAGTGCGTGTGTGCCGTAGCAGAGGCGGAGTTCGGACAGATGTACTTTTTACAAGTAGCTAATCACCAGCAGATGCATGGTGCGGTGGGGGTCTGGGGAGAATTGCACCTGAATGCGGATGCGCATGGCACCGGAGGCCGCTGGGGGCTTCGGTGATGGCAGGTAAGCGGCATCGTCAAGCTCCTGACCGTATGTGCGTGCAGGTGCGTAGCGGATGCGGTGCACTGCGGATGCGGTGCGTGCAGGTGCGTGGGTGTGTGTTCTGCATGCAGGTGCGTGTAAAGGGACGGGGGCGAGCATGAGAGCACAGTGCTGCGTGTTGAGTTGAGTGGCCCGCAAGCAGATGTGGCTACCGATGATCCACCGGATGACCACGGACTGGCAGTGCCTTTTGGTGCTGCGCGCGTTGTAGGAGTCGGCAACGTCCACAACGGTCACATCCGATGGTATCCGCAACTCCTGAGTCTGACAAGGCGTCCGGTGGCAACATGCCGGCTTCAGCCGGTAGCATGATGCTGGGCCTGCTCGCCAAAAGGAGTATTACAGCACCTTGAGCATGCTGGTTAGACAAACTTTGTTGCAGACCTGTAAGCAACGAAAGGTGGCTACGTTAGCCTTTTGCGGACAACTTTTGTATTGACTTCAAGTAGTTGCCTTCCGGGTCAAGCATTTTTTGGCTGTTGCCGCGATGCTGTGCCAAGTTACCCACTTGCTGCGCTGAGACACGTAGGGCCTAGGCCGCAGACCTAAATAATTACAACCCACTACATTATTGTGCAACAGCATGTCTCGAGGAGTGAGCTTTGATTGATGGGCACAGCTGCCAAGCAAACATGGCTCTTCGTCAGCCTTTTGCTGGCGAGCGGCCATACGAGGGCGCAAAGCCAGGCTACAGATACCACTAGCATACCAATAGTTGGTTGGGAGGATGTGGAGCCGGAGAAAGGCGCAGAGTGGGTCCCGTTCGAGCTCGGCGACACGGAATGCAGCAAGCCCACGCCGGAGGTGAGCACCAAGCTACGCTCCAATTTCACCGCAGCGCACATTGTTGCCTCAACCACTCCGCATGTGCCTCCCTTGGCTACTCTTTCCCCCAAGCCCCGCCTCCCACTCCCCCACCCCAACCCCCCCGCCCCCCCCTGACCGCCCTCACGCCCCCCTTTGACCAGATCAACGAGTCGGGCAACATCTTCGAATGCCCCATCCTAGAAAACGTATGCCTGGACCAGGGCGTGGTCATCTTCCAGGACAGGCGCTACCACCCATGGACCAGCCCGTCCGGCCGCCCGTGTTCAACATCACAGACATTCTGTGGAACACGCCCTCGGTGCTGGGCATCGGTGACAAATGGTACACGGGCAAGAACCGCTACCCGCAGCTACACATCCGCCCTTGGCACCACATGGAGGAGAGCGACGACATCCGCGAGCCGCGCTTCTCCAAGTGCACGGTGCCCATGCTGTTCGTGCACCACTTCCCCTTCAACGTGGCAGAGGTGTACCGGTTCGCGGTCAACAACATATACTTCATGCAGAAGCGGCTCAAGTTCTTTGACGAGTGGGTGCGGGGAGGGGGCGGGCAGCACTCGGAGGGAAATGGATTTGGGGGGCTTCAGGGCGGGCGCCCGGGGGTAGGGGCTGGGCCGTGCGGTTCGGGGGCTTGGGGAGCGAGTGATGGCTTAGAAGGGGAGGGGAACGGGGCAGGGGAGGGAGCTGGAAGGAGAGGACAGGCAAGGGTGTGAGGCAGCATGCTGGACGGCGTGTTGGCAGGGGTCCTGTGATCTGGGTCAGCGCCCCGGGCAGGTTTTGGAACAGCGCGCTGGACAGCGAACGGCAGGAAGGGGCGCTGGAACGGTCTGAGCCGGGGCGGCGCAGTGCGCAGAGACTGCCGCGGGCGGTGCATTCTGGGCGTTGGATGGTAGGTCGCGGGCTGTGGGGCACGTGGCGCACCTTGCGAAGGGTCGGTACAGCCGCCGGCGACGAAGGCGACTGGGGCAACGCAGGCCGTGGACCTGGCTGTCCGTCATGCCAGCTGACAGCGGCTGATGCAGCAGCATGGGCTATGTGGGCGGTCACAGGCGGCCAAGGAGGCAAGCCAAGTCAGCGGGCGGACGGCCCCGGCAACGGGGCCGTCGGCCTGGGCCCGGCGGGTCGGAGGGCGGAGGGGTGGACAAGGGGCTGGATGCTGGACGCAGCTACATGCTGCACACCCAGCTGGGCCGCTGGCGCCCGGGCCAGCGGGTCATGCAGGGGCACCCGCCAGCACCAAGGCGCTGCCAGCATACGTACATACGTACATACTTGTACATACTTGTACATACTTGTACATACTTGTACATACTTGTACGTATGCTGATGTGCACACGCGGGGGCACGTTGGCGCCTGGCGGCACTGCGCAGGGGGCGCGGGCGGGGAGGCAGGCAGGCGGCTGCTGGCGTGGCGGGGCCAGTGCCCTCCGTGACGCAGATGGAAAAATTATGGCTTGGTCTAACCCTGTCCTACTCGGACACGAAGCCGTGCTGTGGCCAGGGCCAGGGCAGCTGGCAGGGGTGGCGGCGGTGGCGGTGGTGATCAGGGTGCCGTGCGGGGCACCTGGGCCAGGTGGTGCCGATGCGTCCTTCCGGGCAGGCTGCGGCTGCATCATGCAACAAGGAGGGGCAGGCGGCGCGGTGCATTGCGCAAGCCTTGGGAGGCGGAAGGCCGCCTGGTCGGATGGGGTGGCGTCGTGGCACGCTCTCGAACTCCCCGTCGCCTCCCAAGCCCGCCATGCATGCACGCGTGTTCATCCAATGCCACCGTAGACACCTTGCACTGTCCTGGTGGCCCCCTCTCGCCGTGGGCCTCATCTCACACGACCTCCCTGCAGACCCTTGACCTGCGCCCCTCACATTGCCCGTGCCCCTCCCTCCCGCCCTGTCCTTACCCCCAGGCACGTGACGCTGGTGCCCATGATCCCCGCCATGGGCCGTCTGCCCTCCTACACCAAGTTCTGGCTGCAGCCCTTCAGCAAGTACGAGGTGGGCTTGGGGGCAGGGGGTTAGGCGCACTGCGCTTAACACTGGCCGAGGCGGCCCGGTTGATTGGGCACCCCTCCTGTCCCAGTTACTGCTCCCTTTCTCCGCACGCACCGCACTGCATGCCTCGGGCCCAGGACTGCCCCTCTAGCCACACCGCGTTTCATTGCCGCCCTCCCTACGCCTCCGCCGTTGGACCCGAACTTGGACCCTCCCACTCATCCCTTTCTCCCCTCCCCCCTTTATTAAGTTATTCATCTCGACCTCGTCAATCTACAGGCTTCGTCTGTCATCCTATCGCCTAACTTCCCCCTCCCCTGCAGGTGACCACCCTGGGCCGGCTGTCGCAGCGGCACCCGCCCGGCGCCCCCAGCGGCTCCACGGGGGAGGGCACCGCGGTGCGCTGCTTCCGCAAGGTCATCCTGTGCAAGATCACGCTGCGGAAGCCCACGGCGGCCTTCTTCGAGGCGGGCCAGTTCGTGGCCGAGTACTACATGGTCAGTGGCTTTTGTCATTAGCTCGGCAAATACATGGTCAGTGAATGAGTTTCACATGGCAATGGGAGATGGGGGAGGGAACGCGGCGCACGGAAAGAAGGGCTGCCTGCCGTACCATATGCACGGGTGTTAGCCAGATAGCGGCCAAGGGGTAGATGACACTGCTTCTTGTGGCTGCTGAGAGCGGGGTACACGTACAGGAGTAGTGGTAGCGGACGGGGCCTAAGCGGGGCCTAAGCGGGGCGGATCGAGGCGGCTCGAGGTGGGGCGGGGCGGGGCGGTGCAGGGGTTGGAGGGGCTGCAGCGCCGGCATGGTACGGCAGTGCAGTCGGTGCGGTCACGTGGCGTGTGCCATCGCCGCCATCCCGCCCGCCACCGCCGACCGCATCCCACACGTGCTGCCGTCGGCCTGTCTGTCTCCGTGTCCTCACGCCGTCCGCCCTCCCGACGCGTGTGGCTAGTGTACTCCTATCCTTGCCCCTGCCCATTTCCACCCGCAGGAGAAGGCTGCCCCCCATGTGGGGAACTTCACCGCCCGGGTGTCCCAGGAGCTAGCCACCACGCCCGCGTCCGTCGCCGCGCCGGGGCCCGCCACGCCCTCCGCCTCCTCCAACTCCTCATCCGCCGCCGCCGCTGCCGCCGTGGAAGGGGCCGCCGCCGCAGGCTCTGCGCCCTCCGCCGCCGCCGCCGCACTGCTGGCGGCCGCCGCCGCCTCGCCGGACGCTGCCGCGAAGCTGCTCGGCGATGAGGGCGTGCTCAAGGTGGTGTTCGCGGTGCGCTCCAAGAGCCACGTGGACGTGGGGCGGGTGCTACTCAACGAGGACGAGCTCATAGCCAGGTGTGTGCCGCCGTGCACAGTGCTTTGTCTGCTAGTAGCGGTACTCTACGCGCAGGTACGTGTTGTGTCTACCCTCCGCGTGACGTCAAGAAGGGCCGAGCTGCTGCGGGCGCTGGGGGCAGGGGGACTGCAGGCCACAGGCATCAACGGTAGCACGTGTACAAGGCACATCTGGCTCCGCAAGCCGCCCAACGGACTGCAGGACTAATTTAAGGAGGATAAGGTGCCCCTTCGCCGATGCAACGCAGCACTCCACACGCCTCCTTCGCCCCCTGTTTCCAGGTGCAATGTAGGGGAGGTGCCCCTGCCCACGGAGCCCGGTGCCACCAAGTACCGCTCCGTGGTGTGCCTGAGGCACGTGTTTGGTGTGGACAGCCTGTACGACATGTGGCTCGTGCGGCAGGTGCGTGTAAAGGGGCAGCAAGGGCAATGCGGTAGCAGGGGTGGCAAGGAAAACGGGCGAGGCGTAGCGGCTGCTGTCGGCGGGGGCTGTGGCCGGCAGGGTATGGCAGCCTTCCTCGTTCGTGCTGGATTCGGGCTGGATGCGAGGCTTCCACCATGATCATGTCAGCATGCTTTCCGCTCAAGCAAGCACGCCCAGGAGGGCTCGCACCCGTACAAGTGCACGGCTCTGCGCTCGGCGACTTTGTTCCCTGCGTACCGCAACCGCACACCGGCACATCACGTGACAACTTACACCCCTGTTCAGGTGCACACGGTTTCCTACACGTTTTGGTTGGCTTCCTCGCGTTTACGCGTACCCCTGTCCAGGTGGACGTGCTGGTGGGCGTGCACGGCAGCGCGCTGACCAACGCCGAGTTCATGCGGCGCGGCTCCAGCCTCATAGAGCTGCGGCCCTTCGGCTTCAGCGGCAGGGAGTCGTGGCCCAACATATACATGAAGGTACAGTCGTACGGATCCGAGGGGCTGCAGGAGGTGATGGGTCAGGGGCGTGGGAGTTTGGGCCAGCCGTATGGGGCTGTGCGCATGGTCGTCGCGAGAAGTGAGCAGGCCAGCACGCGCACGGCTGCGAAGGGGTACGGGACCATCTCCAACTCTGCTTCCCCTTCCCGCCCCTCCCTCTCGCTCCTCCATTGGGCCCCGCAGTCCCAGACGCGTGGCCTGGAGGTGTTCTGGTACGGTATCGACGTCATGGATGGAGCCCTGTCCTCGCCGGGGAAGTTCGAGCAGGTGCGGGAACGGGGGTAGGGGTGGGGCGTCCGCGTGCTGTCGTACACGATGACACAGCTATGGCCACCCTTGTGCCATGCGCCTGTCCACACCCGGTACGACCTGCAAAGCCCGCGCCTCCATGCACATTTGCTCAACTGGAAACCCGCGAGCCCTGTGACCCGCACGCCCACAGCTGCCCACTATTCCCCACCTGCCACTGCCATTTCGCCACTAACTATCAAGTACCTGGTTCTGGAACATCACGTTGAACCCTTGCACGTTGAACTCTTGCACATTGTGCCCCTTGCGCTTGTCCCCGGTGCACCGGTTCCACGTCCCGCACCCCACCCGCTCCCCGCGCCCCCCAGAACTTCAAGCCCTGGTACACTCGCGCCCGCGGCTGCATCGCCCGCGACCGCAACCTGGAGGTGCCGTGGGCCGCCATGCGGCACCAGCTGCTCAACATCGCGGTGGTCAGCGGCAGCGTGTGGAGGTACAAGGTGCTAAGACACAGCCACGCCTACTACATCACGCACGACATAAAGGTGGGCTGTGTAGCGGATGCCGTTGAACCGTATTGTCCGGATGTGTGCTTGGGTGCCTGAAATGGCGGTTGGCCCGCGGGGCGCATGGCGGGACGAAGGTGCCATTCTGCGACGTCGAGGCGGGCTAGGCTGCGGGAACTTGCGCGTAGCAGCGCACAAAGCTTGTGGGCATGTGGCCGGGCTGGACGCACCTAAGGCAGGGACCAGAGAGCTATCGTCCTCCGCACCTTCCCCACCCTCGATCCCTTGCTAACACACATGACCCCCGCCAACACTCCAGGCTTCAGAGCTGCCCGGGCGCGACAAGTACCAGCCCGTGGAGCTGCTGACGTGGTTCACGGACCCCGAGGAGGAGCGGCGGAAGGCGATGGCCATCGCGCTGACGCCAGAGGGGCAGGCGGCGGCGCAGGTGGGAGGGCGGCGGTGGTGGTGGTGGTTGTGGTGGTGGTTCATTGTTTGGGGCGGATTGCGTAAGGGAGCAGACGCGGTTGGCATTGGCATTTCCGCAGGCACTGGACACGGAAGGCGCGGCAGGGTCCTACTGGGATGTTCGGCTGCGCTTGGCTGCTGGTGTGTAGGACCTGCCACCTAGGTGCTTTCCCAGGAGTGCTGTACAGGGTCAAGCAGGACAAACGGGGGCATGTTAGGAGTACTACACGGGGACCGCTCGAAGTGATTCTCAAAACAATAGCGGCCATACGCTACACCCGTGGCCATGTGCACCTTACGGCATGCATGTTCATCAGGCGCGCAGGAGTACTATGTTACTCGCGAGTTTGTGATGCTCTCTGCAGGAAGCTGAGGAAAAGCTACTTGCCGACATCATGCGGCGGCGGGAGGCGACGCAGGCTGAAGCAGGGGAAGACCTGGCGGGGCAGGCGGGCCAAGGGGGACAGGGCGAGGCAGGGGGGCAGGGCGGGGAGGGCACAGGCGCGGGAGTTGGGGCGGAGGGTGGAGCCGGGGTGATCCAAGCCACAGGGGAGAGCACTAACGGGCGGCTGCATGACCTGTGGGTACGGAAACACAGGCGGCGGCGGCAGGGCGGGGCGGGGGAGGGGGTGAGGGCGGTGGGGATGCCAGGCAAGGCGCTGGGGGACATGGAGGGCGGGGACGGGGCCGGGAGCGCACAGAAGGCGTGACGCCGAGTGGGGGTGGAGCTCCTGGGGCGTTGCCGTGCTACTGAGTGCAGCTTCGTCCTCGCACGTCTTGGCGTATCGGTGTGTCCATGCGTGCAGTGCTTATGGGCCGTGATCAGTGTTGTGAGGCAACACACGTTCTTTGCCGAAGCCGTTGCTATGATGTGCATGCGAAGCCTGTCCGTGATTACCACTGTAGCTTCGGCACTTAAACCACACTTTACGTGTCACAGGACAGGAGGCAGGCCCAGCTGAGCGCCACTGCTGTTTAGCTGCTGGTGTAGCGGCCACTGCCCGAAGAACAACAACAACAACACGCATGAGGACGGCCAGGGACGGCAACAGCGTTGATGCATTACTTGTGATCACTTGTGCCGGTTTGGGCAGGCCCTGTCGCAGAGCACGCGTGTGCAGCAGCTCTAGCCTGGCCGAGCGCAGGGCTGGAGCGGGTGTAGAGATGAACCAGGTTGAACAAGGTGGTCCCCTGGAGTTGAGTGGCGCTTCACAGACTAGGCCTGTCTGAGCTGTGGTAGTACCTGATGGCCGTTGCGGCGGCGGTTGCGTGGCCAGAACCCGACAGCTGCAAGGGGGTGTGGCTGTGGAGGGCGGGCAGTTGTGCCCGTGAAGAAGTACGGTACGGTACCGGTACGTCGACGGAGCCTTCTCGCTCCCTCGCTGGCGTGCGCGCACACCCGTATGGCTGTGTCCCGTTTCAGCCCGTGTCGTTTCAGCCAGTTGCAGCAGGCGCCAGGCACGCTTGCCTGCAACTCCTGCCTTGCTCATGTCAGTCAGTCAGTCAGTGTTACACGGCGAGGGTTCCTGTAAACCCTCCGCAAGTGCAACGACCCGTGTACGAGCCGGAGGCTCAAGGGTCTCCATTTAAACAACCAAGAACGTTTTGCCTTGTCGACCAAATTTTCGAAAGCAAACCTGCTAGCTGAACCTGGTCACCTTCCACGGCTTCCAGCATCAGCTTTCGCATACTACCATCCATAGGTAGGTCAAAAGCAGACCTGAGCTCAGAAGAAACAGGACATTCCATCAGAACGTGCAGCTCGTCCTCCACCATCCCTGTACGGCACACCTGGCAGACCCGCATGTCCCTCGCAACCGTACTGCAAGTCCTGTTTGCTGCAAGTGGCCAGCAGCCGAGTCGGAAGCGCATCAATTGCTTGTGCTGTGCGGGCGGGATGCTAGCCTTGATATGCGGCAACAAGGTCGGGAGAGCAGCACCATCAGCCACGCCGCCCATCCAGTGCTTATACCTGCACATCTTGACACCCGGTTGTTTACCGTCCGAGACGCACTCCCTGGGATTCGAAACAAGCCTAGCGCTTGACCACGCTACCGATAGCCGTTCACGAAACGCCGAACAGATCTGAGCCAAGGGTAAGTGCGTGCGAGCCCTCCACTGCGCCAACGAGCTAGGTGACAAGCACAGGGCAGGCGCGCAGTCCCACACGTTGATGCAAAGCGCCTGTAGGAAGCTGAACAGCATGCCAGCCCACCCGTCATTGCAACCTTCGAGGTACATGTTCACCTCTTCAACCAGTGCATCCGCAGCGAGTGACTCCGGCTGTTTAACAATCCTGTTCCAGAAACCTACCACCATACGTAACCAGTACATGTGCAGGGGCAGCTGCGACAGCTCAGCAAACAGGCAACGGTGGGTGGGAAGCCGTGCACCGCAAACGGACCGCATGAACATGACCTGAAGCTTGACAGCCGGGTCTTCCAAACACGCCTCAAACCACCCCGCCTCCGTGTTATTTGCGTCGCGACGCTTGGGTCCCCGCAGCAGGGCAGCCAGAGCAGCTGGGCCCCATACTTCGCACCCGTACGACAAGACAGGTCGAACCTGCACATCGAAACAACCTATTCGAACATCGGGTGCCCAGATGCGATGCTTTTGTAGCTTGCCCAGCAGACTAAACATAGCTGCCCTCCCGGAATCATTCAACTGGTCCCTGCATGCAGGGGCCCCGGGGCCATACACCAGACCGAGGTACTTCGCCTTGCTCACCATGGGCACGGAACCGCCACCCAACAGAAAAGGATAGCTCTCCAGGTACTCAGTCAGAGCCTGTGACCGCGATGCCTGGGAGGCAAACACCATGCCCTCACACTTACTCACGTTTACCCTCATGCCAAAAGCACTGCAAAGGCATCCACACGCTTGAGCAGCACCCTCATACGGTCAACGGAGGTGGCAAACAAGCTGAGGTCATCTGCATAAAGCACCATAGACACACGCCTTGCTCATGTTCCCAGAAGTACATGGCAAGCTCGCGGCTTTCGAGTTGTTGGCCCCTGAAGTGCGGCCGCACTGCAAGACCTACCAGGCCCAACGCGCAACAGTGGGTGCAGGGTGGGCGAACTGGGCGATGGCTCAGGCCCCTCCGCGGGTGATGCTTCACAGCCTGCTTCACAGTGCTTCACTACCAGCATGCAGGTTGGCAATGGGCGAGGCACAGGGAATAAGGTGCCTGCGTGCGCGCTCAGCATGAAGTGGACTTGACCGAGACAGACGGTGCTGTCGACAAGGCTGCAGGGCCCATCAGCGCGTTCTGTGGTCCGTGGGCCTAAGTAGCCCCCGCCCCACCCCGCCCACGCACCAGGGGACAACCCATGACTTCCAACAAAACCTGCCCCCCCAAGCTGCGCTGCAGCCTTGCAAGGGCTAACATGCAACGAAACGGGCCTCCCAACGGCGCCAAGGGTAAAGCCATAGAAAGGGTGGTGCCTAGGATGCGACGGAGGTGGGACTGTGAAGGCTATGAAGCGCTTGAAGTACAAGGAAAAGCCTTTCGATGTATCAGGCCCAAGTATATCCAAACGAAGTTACAATGAGAGGTGCGTACACCAGTCATATCGGTAGGATGCTGCCCGTCCGCGTTAACCCGAGATGGAGGCAGTGCAAAATGCACTTCATTGTGATTATCGTTAATGTGAAATAGCTCTCCAGGTCTAAAGCAACCCTACCCATATCAGCCTAGGGCCGCAAGGGGCCAAAAAGGACAAGTGCACCACACTCGAGGTCGCGGAAAAAGTGCACTCAACGACGACATGAGCGCTTTCAATACTGCAACAACCCAAACAATGTCGTCCATTCACTACGTTTGCTGGCAGCTGGCCTAGCGCCTGGACAGGGCAGGGCTCCGGGACCGGGCCGAGATGTGTCGTACGCTCGGGATCTGGGTATCTTGGGTCAATATAAGTCGCGAAACACGTTGAGGTGCAGTGCAGTCGCATTTGTTGTGTCTCTGCCCTCAATCAGCTACAATGGCGTTCGCGATGCTGTCCCGCAAGGCCCTGAACGTTGCCTGCAAGGCGACCCCCAAGAAGGGCACCTCCAAGACTGTGAGTTCCTCGTGCGTCCCCGCGATGGCAGGCATCTGCAATACCATCGACAGATGTACACTCGACGCGATCAGAATGGGGATCCGCATTCAGTTTGGATTTCAGGATAGTTCAGGTCGCCATGCGTATGCGTCCTGTTGACACCTTGGCCCACCAGCGACATGACAGTTGACAGCATGCAGTCAACGATTGCGTTGTCATCACTTGTCCTGTATTGATGTCATTTGCGTCCTGATTTCATAAGGCAGGCTCTGTGATGTCGTCTTGACTCACTCTGCATCTCGGCTTTCCTCTTGCTGAATGTAGGCCGCTGCCCCCAAGGCCTCCGGCACCGAGTGGTACGGCCCCAACCGCGCTAAGTGGCTGGGTGAGTCTGGGTTTGATAGCGGAGGCCCGCGAAGACCTGCGGATTGCTTGCTGGGATATCGCCTCACCGTCGCTGCAGTTGGCTGTGCTGTAGGGTTTAAAGTATCGTCATCGTCTGCAATACTTGATGCATGCCGCAGTATGATCGCTGGACCTCCATGTTGTGGACGACTATGCGCGTTCTGCCCTTGTGCTGTGCCCCTGTACAGGCCCCTACTCCGAGAATGCCACCCCTGCCTACCTGACCGGCGAGTTCCCCGGTGACTACGGCTGGGACACCGCCGGTCTGTCGGCTGACCCTGAGACCTTCAAGCGCTACCGCGAGCTGGAGCTGATCCACGCCCGCTGGGCTATGCTCGGCGCTCTGGGCTGCCTGACCCCCGAGCTGCTGGCCAAGAACGGCGTGCAGTTCGGCGAGGCCGTGTGGTTCAAGGCCGGCGCTCAGATCTTCCAGGAGGGCGGCCTGGACTACCTGGGCAACCCCTCTCTGGTGCACGCCCAGAACATCGTGGCCACCCTGGCCTGCCAGGTGCGGACGGGGCAAGTCTCTGTGCTGCTACTTACGCACACTTGTTGTGCGGAATAACGTGCTTTCGAGTGTTACCGCGTGACTTTGGTCCACCGTCGCGCGCTGCGTAACTGACATCGCCCCCACATCCCTTCCCGCTCTCCCTTCCCATCTCAGGTCATCCTGATGGGCCTGGTTGAGGGCTACCGTGTGAACGGTGGCCCCGCCGGCGAGGGCCTGGACCCCCTGTACCCCGGCGAGTCCTTCGACCCCCTGGGCCTGGCTGACGACCCCGACACCTTCGCTGAGCTGAAGGTCAAGGAGATCAAGAACGGCCGCCTGGCCATGTTCTCCATGTTCGGCTTCTTCGTGCAGGCCATCGTGACCGGCAAGGTGGGCAGGGGTTCAGTGGGCTCTGGGTTCCGTCCGGCCTGGGCCCAGCATGTGCCCTCCTGACTGGAGGCTTGGGGTCAGCCTACAGTACCGTACCATACCTGGTTAATGACCCATCTGTACCGGCTGATGTAACTAATCAATATCTGTCCACTGGGGTCAGCCTACAGTACCGTACCATACCTGGTTAATGACCCATCTGTACCGGCTGATGTATCTAATCAATATCTGTCCACTGTGCATGCCAGCCTGACGTCCTCGTCCCCCTTCCTGCCTGTTGTTCCGCTCCCACAGGGCCCCCTGCAGAACCTGGACGACCACCTGGGCAACCCCACCGTCAACAACGCGTTCGCCTTCGCCACCAAGTACACCCCCTCTGCGTAAATAGCATGGTAGTTCTCTTGTACCACCATCTATTTTTTTGTCCAGAGCACTGAGCGGGTTTGCAACCTTTGTGAAGCGTGAGTGAGCAGCGGTGCGGGTGTAGTGGTGAGGGGTGTGCGCGACGCGACGTGAGGAGGGTCGTGAGCACTTGTGAGCTGGAGGTACTGGAGCTGTGTGGTCGCACCCCACGTGCGGACCATCTCTCGTCACACAATGCGTTTGTAACCTCTTGTGAGAAGAAACCTGGGTTCCACGGGGCCTCTGCCTGTCGGCGCAGCATGGCACCTGCATTTCGCATGACTAGCAGCTTCGAATGCTGTGCGTGCAGCCGACAGCCAGCCTGGGAACCCAGGGATACAACATGGACAGTGTCGGGATTGAACCACACTGCAAGCTGCACAAGTCAGACAGTAGTTCGAATGTGTGCATGCAGCCTTCGGCCAGGTGGTAACGCTAGGTATGCACCCCCTGTTCCGGGACCACTCCTGTGTTTGGAGCGGGATAAGGCTGGGCTATGGAAGGGAGCCTAAACTAGAAAAACTACATACACAGCATCTCCACCGCGACCCACCAGCCACCGTCCGTCCTCATCACGTCATCAGCCCCCCACACGGAAGGGCAGTTAGGCATGGGCGATGGTCCCTGTGGTACGCCCACGCAGGTTGCTCGCCGCTAATTACACATGACCCACAAGCCCCAGGGCCCGGCGTCAACTTGATCGCCAAGCTGCACCCACGGTCTCAGTACCCGTGGCATGCCCCACTGCCGAATGTAGCACGAACAGGCCGGCAGGGGGCGGAGTACTGCAGCACTGTGGGAGGTGCACACGGTGATGGCAGAGGCAGCGGTGGCAATTATGACATTGGAGCCTTTGGCACCGGGCGGCAAGGCATAATACACGCGCTGGCGCCTCTTGACGCGGCGGCAAACCTGTCCAGCTGCGTGCACCGAGCAGCCATGCCAGTGCCCACTGACACGTGTCAAATGCAGCGTACGTGGTCTAACCAGGCAGTTTTCTTCGGTGGAATGTGCAGAAGTGGCGGCCAGCTGACTCCGTACGGCACTTGATGTCCCTTGCCTGCCCCCACCTCGCAGCTCATGCACGATTGATGGTGTGGTTTCAGTCGTCTTTCTTCGTTCTCTAGTTGTTGTACCGTCCTACTCGTCCTTATGGCCTCCTGGCCCTCAGGACGTGCCCCCCTGCCCTTTGCGGTCTGTAACTGTAACCTACAGTCCAAATTTTACAAGCAGGGCCTAGCCCCAGGGCCTAGGTAGGGCTGGCTCCGGCAATCATGATTAGTGGCCACGAAGGACATCTCTCTCTGTACGGGTGTCGGTGCAAGGTTTGGGTCCATGCACGCCCTGTGACCTGTGCTGCTTGCTGTGTAATGAGCGCCCGGCTGCCCATACCTTGTGACCACAACCTGGCTGATGGCTGCATGCACACATTCGAAATGCTGTGTGACCTGTGCTGCTTGCAGTCTTGCAGTGTACTTGAGTGCCCACCTGCCCATGTTGTACCCCTAGGTCCCAGGTAGGCTGTTGGCTGCACGCACAGCATTTGAAGCTGCTGGTCATGCGAAATGCAGGTGCCATGCTGCGCCGACAGGCAGAGGCCCCGTGGAACCCAGGTTTCTTCTCACAAGAGGTTACAAACGCATTGTGTGACGAGAGATGGTCCGCACGTGGGGTGCGACCACACAGCTCCAGTACCTCCAGCTCACAAGTGCTCACGACCCTCCTCACGTCGCGTCGCGCACACCCCTCACCACTACACCCGCACCGCTGCTCACTCACGCCTCACAAAGGTTGCAAACTCGCTCAGTGCTCTGGACAAAAAAAATAGATGGCGTTACAAGGGAACTACCATGCTATTTACGCAGAGGGGGTGTACTTGGTGGCGAAGGCGAAGGCGTTGTTGACGGTGGGGTTGCCCAGGTTGTCGTCCAGCAGGTTGCAGGGGCCCCTGTGGGTACGGAGCAACAGGCAGGAAGGGGGACGAGGACGTCAGGCCGGCTTTCACAGCGGACAGAAACTGCCAAGGCAGGTTGCCGGTACAGAGCAGTCGTTCTTCACCAGTTATGGTACGGTACGGTACGGTAGGTACGGTACTGTAGGGTGACACTGCACGCCAGGCGCCCAGTCAGGAAGGCGCATGCCGGACGGAACCCAGAGCCCACTGAACCCCTGCCCACCTTGCCGGTCACGACGGCCTGCACGAAGAAGCCGAACATGGAGAACACGGCCAGGCGGCCGTTCTTGATCTCCTTGACCTTCAGCTCAGCGAAGGTGTCGGGGTCGTCAGCCAGGCCCAGGGGGTCGAAGGACTCGCCGGGGTACAGGGGGTCCAGGCCCTCGCCGGCGGGGCCGCGCGGCCGCCGTTCACGCGGTAGCCCTCAACCAGGCCCATCAGGAGGATCTGGGGGACGGGAACAAAGTACGAGTAACCCCGCCGTGACGCTGGTGGTGACGTACTGGGAACGAGCGTGGCGGAACCTGTCAGGCCGTCCACACGCGCCCACAACGCGACACCCAGCGCACCTTGACGTTCCTTTCCGGATAAACAAAACGCCAGCGTGATCGCTCTGCGCCTCGCCGCGGTGCGCAGCAGCTACCCGAGCACAGGCTCAACTGCGATGCCTGACAGAATGAACAACGTCCATGACCTCCAGACCCATGAGCCACGTAGATACTGGCAACCTGAAGGGTACCGGCACTGACGTCTACGGAAGTCATACTTGGAAAATTGCAGGGTGGTATCACGCTTTGTCACATGTAGTTTGATGTCCATGCCGTACATGACCACTCACACACGGACACGCTGGAAACCCTCCTAGTGGTGGCGATTGTGGGAGCCCTGCCATACGAATCGCCGGTCCGCCGGCCCTGAGCACTCGTCAGCAACCTTGCAATTTGTGCCGGGCTGCAAGGTAGAAACACATACAAGCACCATTGGGGGAGGGGCTGACGAGTCCCCACCGCCCGGGCTGCCGTGCACATTGCTGGCACCATTAGGACGTGGCCGCTGTCGCAATGTGCTTAGGGTGGCGTCACGGCGTTGACCAGGGGAGCGTCGACGGCGTTTGGCGTGGGCCTTCAAGCATACATTGTTACATGCAAGCCCAGCAACGGCCGAGCGTGTCACCTTGCATCCGCATTGGCACCTACGCCAAGGGCCATCCAGCTTATAGGCATGAGCTCCTCGAAACTCGCAGCCCTGTTAGGGCAAATTTGGTCGGCACGTCATGCCCGTGTACCGTTTATGCGTTAATGAGCTTGCTGCTGACATCCTGGTAGCAGTGTATCCGGGTGCATGCCTTGAGACTTTTGCGTTGGCCCTGGAGCCCCTGGCTCGTATACGGGTCCTTACATGTTGGGTTCGTTCCGGATCCTACCATGTAAGAAACAAATAAACAAATGAGCTCCACCCATACTCAACGGGGTTACAATTCATCCTTCAGGAAACCGGGCCACGCTGTTACTTTCAAGCTACCGGTACACTGCGGCACATGGTTCCGGTACTGTGCGGCAACTAAGGCCCCACGCGGCCACGCCCTCTCGCCGTCTGCTGCAGCCACCTGTCACCCGCTAATGAGCAGCCGCACGGCGAGTGGGCCATACTGCTGCAGATATGTTCAGCGTTAGTGAATCAATCAACGTAGGAGTGCAATTCAACCTGCTGCCTGCACAAACATCAGCAAGAAGCACGCACCCCGCACAGCTGCCTCCGCTGACACCTCGCGCCTCGCACGGCAGCACCCTTCCAACCTCACTGCCGCTCAACGGTCACCGCTCCACGCTTACTCGGCATCACCCTGCGCCCAAAATTTCGACGCAGTGCTCATCTCCCCTCCCCGTCCCTCCTGCTCACATGCAGTTTGCCCTCGCGAATCCACGCTCACGCCATGTGCGCTAGTTCAACGTTTTATCTGTGCTCATATCGTGTCAAGACCCTCCTACCGTCGCAGCGTTACTCCACTTGCGCAATACCCAGCCGCAACGAAACAACACTACTGTACGCCCCCTCGACAGGCGTGGCCGCCAGGTGTGCTCCTGCGGGCCCCAACTTTGATTCTGCGCCTGCAGAGTTTGCGTGCGCCCAGGCCCAGCCGCGGTGGCGCCCATAGGAGCCACACACACACGCCCACGCCCACGCCCACGGGCTCTCAGTGTAACTGCACCAGCAGCACTCGCACACGCACACGAGCTCACAGTGTAAAAGAACCAGCAGCAGCTCACCAATTAGGCAGGCAGCGGCACCGTTACGTACGTGGCACAGCAAAACCATACCCCCTTGCTAGCACAGCGAAACCACACCCACCGCAATGGAGCGCTGTAGCATACTGACAGTGCGGCACTTGAGAGCAGGACATAGCCAAAAGCCTATTGGATATCTACAAAATACAGATAACCTGCTTTGCCTCAGGATAAGGGCATCATAATATGCGTGCAGGCAGTCAGCAGCGTCAAGCCACGTACACCGAGCTACGGGAACATGGTGGTCCGCACTGCTGGCGCCCTGCCCAGCCCTAACGCTCACAAGGCAAGCAGCAGCATCTCGAGGAACAATTCCATTCAAGGGGGAATGCCATACATGCGATGCAAAATCGCTTCGTTGCCCCGTCGCCCCTTTTTAGCTGAAACGTAGCCCACAACCTCCCCTTGGCCTTGTCAGCTCACAAGCGCACCAGCTCGAGCACCCTTGCAGCAAATTCAGTATCCTCTTGTGTCGCATCACTCTCAGCACCGTAGTCTGGGTGGCCTTGAGCTCTAACGCTCTCGGCGCACGTTATCGCAAGTGACAGTCCTTTTGGCATTTGTCTCTCTCCACGACACTCCGGCTCCCAGGCACGACTCCAATACCCTCGGCATCATAAAGCATATGTTCGGATGGACACACGACCGCCTCTGGCAGCCATACCACACTGTCCGGTCAAAATTGGAGGCTTCTCCGTCAAAATCCTGTTACCAGCGTTACGGCACACATGTCCCAACACGGCGAACACCAACCGAGCTGTGCAGCCTAGCACACCCCAGCCGGGTCCTACTGCCCCATGCCGCTTCCGCCCCGCATTACCCCTGCGCAGCCTGCACCGCAACAAACGCGTCAATCCCACCCCTGCAGAACGGGCAGCGGGGCTGCAGGCCAGCCTTACCCTGCCCCTGCTGCCCGTGCTGCGCTTGCCTACCATCCAAGCCGTGCCCCTGGCCCAGACACGGCACCACGAGCCTCCTCGCGCACTGGCAGCACAGCCGGTGCCCGCAGCCCCGCACCGCCACCAGCAGCAGCGGCCCGTCCTCGTAACACACGCCGCAGCTGCCACTGGCTGATACGCTGGCGTTACCGTCGGTGCTAGGCCTTCCCGTAACAGCGGCATCAGTGCATCCTGGCGCCTGGAACCCGGACGGGCTCGGTTGCTGGCAGGACGCTGGCTGTGAGAGCGCGGCAGCTGCATCAATGGCTGCCCTCGCAGCTGCTCTTTCCGCGGCAGCTGCAGCAATGGCAGCGGCACCGGGGTGGCGCAGCAGGCTTGGGCCGGGCGAAGGGTAGACAGCCAAAGCTGCGGGCGCACCGTGGCTTGCGGTCGCACCTAGACCAGGATGAGTCCGGGAGCCCGTCGTCGCCGCTGCCACTGCCGCCGCTGCCGCCGCTGCTGCAGCAGGGTGGCTTTCCCACGGCAGCGGCGTAGGCGGCGGCTTCGGGAGCTCGCCGACAGCGCCGTCACCGTCGCCGCCGTCACCCACGTTGTGCCGACTGCCGTCAGCGCCCTCCGCCGCCGCCGCTTCCTCGACTATGGCAGCGACGGCGGCGGTGTCGGCGCGCGCCAGCGCCGACAGCAGACCGTCGCTGCCGCCGCCGTCTCCGCCTCTGTTGCTGCGCCTGCCGTCAACGCGATCATCCATGCCGCCGGCCGTGGGGCTGCGCGGCTCCGCAAGGATGCACGGCCCGGCGGCAAACGGGCCCAGGAGCGACGACCGCAGGGACCGCTGCACACGCGGGCGCCCGCTGCGCTGGCGCACCGCATCGGCGCTGGCGGTGAAGCCCCAGTCCCCGCTCGCTAGGCTGTTGCTACTGCTGCTGTTGCTGCTGCTGGCGCTGTAGTCCAGCTCCAGCTGCGCCCGCAGAGCCCTGCGTGCAGCCGCAGCGCTGTCGTCTGATGGTGCAGGCAGCACCGCCGCCGAGGCAGCAGCCGCCTCCGCTGCGTCCAGCTGCTGCATAAGGCCACGCGACAGCGCCGCCGCCGCCAGTGCGGCCAGCGTCTGCACGCCGCCGTCGTCGCCCTGGCCCGCCGCCGCCGCCGCCACCAGCCCCGCGGCTGCAGCACGTGCCTCGACGAGGGCGATTGCGGCGGCGGGCGTGTCGTACAGCCAATGCGACGGGTAGTCCGGGCGCAGGAGCAGCGCCAGGCGGTAGGAGCGGTGCAGGCGGGCGTGGTGGTGGGGCAGCAGACCGGCGGCGTCACGGATGGAGCGCGGGTCGGGCGGCGCGAGGGCGTCCTGCGGGTGAGGCTCCTGCTGTTGGGTTTGGCGCTCCGACCAGCGGGCGGCCTGTTGGAAGACGGGTGTTGCAGGGGTTTGGGGTGAAAACAGGGCCGAACCGGCAAGCGCCGGAGCGTGTGGGGGTAGGAATGAAACGCGCAGGTGTGGGGAGACGTCCCTTGCCGCCCCTGGCTGGCCCAGAGGCGCTGTATGATACTGAATTGCACCAGCTGTGTCTGCAGTTGCACCTTGCATGTGCCAGTTTTTTCGTGCTGGGATGCCGGCTGCGCAAATGCACGGGCGCAGGCCCCATTTACTACGTGCAAGGCCAGCTGAATCAGGCAACGCTGCAACAACAACGCCAACCTCCGCTACTCCTCTGCCAGCGTCAAATGTCAACTTGTCAGAGGTGCGACTGCGCCACGGCGCGCTCCCGTCGACCGTCGAAAGCCCTACTGTTCAGTCCGACGTGCACAGCTGGAGCCCGCTTCGTCGCCCGCCACACGCCAGCCCCTGCTCCCCGGCCCGAACACACTCACATGGTGCCGTAGCATGGCCAGCGCCACGTGCAGCTCCCCGCCGCGTGCCGCCAGGTGCAGCGCCGTACTGCCGGCGGCGGCGGGTGACATGCCGTACGGCCGCCAGCAGGCGGGCAGCAGCCCAAGGCCGGGCCGGGGCAACACCTGGAGGCACGACGTGGGGGCAGCGTAGGGCACACACGGGTGTGTCGCTGTGGGGTGTGGTGCCCGTGGGGCAATTTTTACGCCACCTCGAAAGTACAACAGGGTACTGAAAGAGGTATGGCAGCAGCCTGTCTGCGTGACAGTTGGAACAGGCAACGTGGTGCACCTGTGCGGAGCTTTGCTGCAGCGGCCGCCGCTATGGTGTGCCGCACACGCACGCACCTGCGCCGTGGGGTCGGCCCCGTGCCGCAGCAGTAGCTCGACCAGTGCCACGTGCCCCAGGTCCGACGCGTAGTGCAGGGCGGTGGCGCCGCAGCTGCTGCGCGCCTCCAGCAGCCTGAACGGGGGCGCGTGCCGGGCGGGTGGTGAGGTGAGCGCTTGGGCAGGCGGAGTAGGGAGCTATGGATGCTGCTGGTGTCATGAAGGTGTGGACTGTGGAGTAACAGACAGCCTGGCAACCGGATGTGTTCTTGTACAGTCACAGGCCCAGCTGGGCGCGTTCGAAGCGCTATACATGGTCAAACTAGCTTGGGGGTGCGTGGGGTGCCACATGGGGTGCCACGTGGGGTAGCACGGCTGGGTGTGTGCGCGGCAGCAGCTGTTCGCCGGCTATCGGCAAACACGTAAGTAAGGGAGAACTGTATAAGGCACAACCGTGCCTGGGGTGCGTGCATGGACATGTGCATGCAGACTTCTTACTGAAGGCGGAACGGTCTACCTCTCCCCTCCGCAGGGGCACAGGGCGCAACCCGCGTGGACTCACTCTGATAGGGTCCTCGGGCTTGTGCTTGAGCTGCTGCTGGTGCTGTTGTCCAGGTTGCCATCCAAGGGGCCGATACCCTCGTCGCCAGTGCCGCCGCTGCTGTTGCTTCGGCGGTCCCCGTCAGCAGGCAGGTCGGCGGCCGTTGGACGTTGACGGTGGTTGAGGTGGTTGGCGGTTGCCAGGCCCAGCAGCAGCTTGGCAGCCATGTACTGGCCGTACAGTACGGCGCAGTGGAGGGCGGTGTGGCGGCGGGCCGGGTCACAGGCCCACGGGTCGGCGCCCTGCGGTCAGGCGATGGCGGCGCGGAGGTACGTGTTTTGGTATCTAGCGCTATCGTACCGCACACAGCAGGGGTTTGCACTACATGCAATTGCATGCTTAAGGCTCTGGGCACACATAGCGGCACGTGCGCCCTTGGCCGTGACTTCAGACCCCACAAGGCAAAAAGGACATCAAAGCAGCACGCCCCGACACTCTGCCAGCGGCTTTGGTACATGGCATGCTCGCATCCGCAATCCGATCATCACCATCTCGGCCTCATGAACGCACCTTCCGCAGCAGCAACGCCACCACTGCACTCGATCCATGCGCGCACGCTACCATGAGCGGCGTCTGCCCCCGGCTGTTGGGCACGTTGAGCAGCCTGGCAACCGCGGCCGCGTCCAGAGCCCCTCCGCGCGGGGCGCCCTGCTCCTGCAGCTGCCGCCGCCTCCCGCCACCTCGCCAGCTGTGCCGTCGATCAACACCACCACCCTCTATATTCCCTGCCGGCCTGCCATCAGCTGCTGCTTCTGCTATCCATCCGGCCGTTGCTCCCCCCCCTGCGTCCTGCAACGGGGTTGCATGACCCGCTGCACCAGCTGCTGCCGCATCTGCGTGCGGTGCACCCCCGCAGGAGAGGAGAGGCCGCAGCACTCGGACCAAGCCGCGGCGCAGACGCAGTCTCGAGGGCAGTGAAGAGCTGCGTTGCGGTGATGCGCTGCCGGGCGGGCCGCAGTCCGACGCGGGCCTCGGCCCCGGCGCCGGCACCGATGGAAGTGTTGCTGGGGGCAGGGCCGCGCTGTGCCGGGAACTGGGTACCTCTTCGCATTGGTAATCGGGCCTGCTGGCCAGTTGGGCGGTTGGGTCGGCCTGTGGGGACTGGATTGCGGAGTGGGTGTGGCTGCTACGAGGGCTGTGGCTGCGGCTGTAGGGTGCAAGGTCGCCTTGGCCGCTGTCCGGGTCAGAAGACTGGTTGCCAGCACTGCTCGGAGGGGATGCAGCGCTGCCGGATGCAGAGGCGGCGAGATGCGCATGCTCGTTGGGTGCTGGGATGTGGGTTAGCGGTCGGGAGCTGTGCGTCCGGTTGGACGGGAGGGCAGCTGCCGTTGCGTTGCCATGGCGTCCCGCGGCAGCGGCAGCGGCAACGCCGGAAGCTGATATGCACGTTTCGGAGTGTCCCTGCCGCCTGCTCAGGCGGTGCCGGTGGTCGGTGGGGTGTCGGAGAGGGCCTGGACAGGCAGCAGCAGCTGCCTGTGGTCCTTCTGCTCCGGCTTCCGTAGAGGGCAGAGGTGTGGACGGAGACCAGGTGAGGGCCGGGTGACCCGCGGGTCTCTCGGAGTGGTGTTCGTGCCCGTGCACGTGGTATTCGCGGCGGTGTAGTTGGTGGTGCTGGTGCAGAGGTGCACGCGGTGCGGGGACGGTGTCCCTGGTCGGGGAGCCGGGCCCGAAGGCCGGCCGCCTGGCCCTGCGGAAGGTGGAGCGGGGTGTGTCAGCGCCGGTGCTGGGGCTGGGGCTGGGGCTGGGGCTGCCGTCATTGGTGGGCGGCAGGGTGTGGGCGGTGGAGGCGAGGGACGATGAGGAGGCCAGCTCGCTGCCAGCTAGGGAGTAGGCGCCGCTCAGGTCGGTGCTGGTGGGGCAGCTAGAATACTGGTGCAACCGGTATTGGCACCTGGCGGGCAGGGCTGGTGAGGCGTATGGCGGCAACGCGGTCAAGTCAGCTGGTGCTCCTGCTGCTGCTGCTGCTGCTGCTGCTGCTGGTGGTGCTTCCAACGGCGAGTCGCGATTGTCAACCTGCTGCCACTCGCCGGAGAGACGCTGCTGGAAGGGAATTGGCAGCCTTGTGCGGGAGCCTTCACGGCCTGGGCTGGGCGTTCTGGGTCCGTGGGCAAATGGGCCCCGGCGCGTTGTCCGCTCCGGCGCGGTCGCCGGGGGCCCCGTCAGACCGTGCAGAGCGCCGTCCGGAGAAGCGCGTCCTGCTCCAGGCGATATGGCAGCAACCGTAATTCTTGGGGTTGCAGCGGCTGGGGTGAGGTTGTTGGAAGCGTGCTCGGCGCAGAGCTCTTGGAAGAGGAGGGCCAGAAGCTGTGCATCGCCGCTGCGAGCGATGGCGTGCCACAGCGTGTTGCCTCCGGGAAGCAGCGGCGCGCGCAGCAGCTGCGGCTGGGCGCAAATTGCGGCCAGCACGGCTGCATGGTCGCGGGAATCCAGGAGATGCGCCAAATCGTGGGTGTTTGCGGTGCCGAGCAGGCTGTCTGGGCTGCTGCACGCGCTGAGTACTGACCCCATAGCGCCACGTGGCAGGTTGGAGGGAGCTGCGCGGGTGGGAAGAAAATGAAGGGCTGTGAGGCACGTCGCGTATTTATGGTCCCATTCTTACATTTCTACTGTAAGCAAATTCGCGTAATTAAGCATTGCAAGTGGCGTCGGTCGCGCGTGCGTTTGAGGGACGGCCTGTTGGAGGCACCGATTGGCCTGACGAAGGGTCCGGTGCCTGGTGGCTGACAGCGGCGCACTTGCTACTGTTTGCATGGTTCAAGTACTGCAAGATGCGACCAGTGATGAGTCTTCGCTCACCTCTCCCTCCTTCCACCAAAAATTTCAGTAAGCCATCCTCTAACAGAGCGGCTTAGTTATTTGCCTTCTTTGCATGCACACGTAATCGTCTTGTTGCGGAGGACTTGCTCGCAAACGGTTTGAACAACTCAGTCGCCGTGAGTGGGCGGTGATTGGGCTTGTCGTTCGGTTGGCCCCTCGACTGGAAAAGGGTCTTACCAATGCAAAAAGGGCACTTCCGAAAATTTCCAACAGGCTGCTACGTCTTGTCTTGCTGCAGCGTGCAGGCGTATTACGCGTATAAGCGTACGGCACACAAAATCGGACACGCCTAGCTGGCCTTCCCACAGGGCCACCATGCTGGCACTCTGCGCTTTTTCGAGGTTGGGTCCGCACTTTTGGAGTTTCATGTGTAACATGGACTGTATTAAATGAAGCAGCATATCACACTCTTTGTCGATCAGGGGCTCCGGCTTTCGTCCCGTCCGTGCAAGGTGCAAGTAGGTGCATCGCAGGACTCCCCTGGTACTGGGGGGCTCAGAGCAATCCCAGCATTCTGCATGGCCATTCTGCTGCCTTCGAGTTAACAGAGCAATTCTTGAATTTTACATGACCATTCTGCTGCCTTCAGGTTTATAAAGCAATTCTTGCATTCTGCATAGCCATTCTGCTGCCAGCTGCTCTAGGACAGGGCTCCTGCTCGAGCATGCCACGTGTTGGTTCCTTCGTTGGCGCTGAAGCAACCCCACAGCCAGCGGCAGCCTCTCTACTTCCAAGGGAAAACCTCCGACTGAACCGCACATGCCGCAGTCGTGGTGATAATCATGCCGTAGATGAGCTGCGTGTGCTTTGCGAGTGCCCTGCAGGGCGTCCCGTGGTGCCCTGCTTTAGAGTATACCAGAAACGTTGTGGAGAGTAATTTCCCGTTTATATCTTCATGCCATGGGAGTGGCATGCAACCCGCCGACCGTTGGCGGTCCCTTGCTCGTGTTCGCCTTATGGTCCCCTGGCTCTCCGAAACTCCTTACGGTCTGCATTTTGAACCAGTCCACATAACGGGAACTGTGGTTTTAAGCGACCAGCCGTCCCCACAATAGGCGGGACATCACTAACAACCGCGGTCTGGTCTCTAACTTTCCTCTGATGCATGCGTTGTACAACCCATCACCGCATCCTACTACCGGTACATCAATCACGGCCGGCCGGCCGGCCAAGTCCGGCCCCCACGCGCCACGGCAGCCAGGTGGTACCAGCCGACGCCTTGCACGCACACTTGGTGCACCTTTCGAGCCTGGCGCCCCCGATACTCCACGTGCCACGCACACACCTGCAGCCAGCCAGTCAACGCCAGCACGACAGCTTCCTCTTAATTAGGTCGCACATGAAGTTGCGTTGGTTTGTTGTGCAAACACGAGCGTGCACCAGGGCGGGCACGTAGCTTAAAATAGTCTGAATGAAAAGCCGAGCATTTGTTGAGCGGAACCTGGGCACATAGTGTGCACGGACCCGCACTACAAAGCCCTTACTGTCGAGGGGCCATGCATGCAGCCACACCGCAGACCGGACTCAGGGCTCTTGAAACACGGCCCCATTTCACCCACCGGCTGAAAACAATACCGTGCTTTTGCACTGCCGGATGTGCAGCACAGCCCGCCGCGCAAGCATCGGTTCCAAAGTCAAAGATACCAGTACCACCAGAGTACGACATGAGTATGGGATCTGGGTATGACCGGATGTCCAGCACGGTGCCTAACACGCTGCTCGTGACGCGGCAAACAATGACACCATGTCCATGAAAAGATCTACACGTGCAACTGACGGTGCACTAGCATAACAGGCAACGGACAATGCCGTAAGCTGCGTGCTCTTCCCTACGGACGAAGCCACCATCTGCAATGCACCACCCAGGGCCCGCGCCCACATGCGCACACTGTCGACCGAAGTGCACGTTAGCGCAAGGCCTTGAGTCCGCCTCCATTGTGAATATGAGATAGCTACACCTGCGGTACCGCAACCGCAAACACGATGCTTTGCAGCTGCAATCACGAATGCGATGCAGCAGCATGCACCTGCAACCGCTTACGCTACTCCATGAGTAAGAAACGGGGCGACAAAGGCTTGGGCGACTGAGTTTGGTCTGGCAGCACACCCATCCTGCCGAGGCTCGCCAGTTCGTCCTATCCGTAATATAGCACAGCATGGTGGCAGCCCATTTTGCTGGCTGCCAAAACAAATACCCACTGTGAATTGACGGCATATGGTTATGCACCAAACGTAGCATAGCGTACCAGGACTGCACAGGTACGCGTACGCCCCGGCATGACAAGATTATTGACGGAGGGGAGGGTTGCCGCGCCGCGCCATGTACGCCTCTCGCTGGCCCGTGCCTGCCCACCTGTTCTCCCATCAGTCTGCTAGCTACATGTGCACCGCTGCCAATGGCGCCGTAGCAGTGGCAGGGGGCGCCATGGGGCAACTCTCGATACATCGCCGTGCTGCGTGTACTAACACCACCGCACATGTAATGAACAGTTCCACTCAGCTCCCTGATGCCATATTACCCCCCTGCGGCCAGCGCCCCACTACACACGTGGTCTCAGCTCATGCCGTCCGTTCCACAGTCCTTGGTCCTCCGCACTCTGCGCTTCATCGAATTGTGCAAACAGTACTACCGGTACACATCGTACGATGCATGACGGCGTGCGTACATACTTTCGGCGCTCAATCAGCTCCGGACACCACACCAACGCCCACCAGTCCTCTTCCTGGCGCGCTCAGTTCCAGCGCCATGCTTGCCACAATAACCAGCGAGCTGCCCTCCTTTGTCCCGCGCTTCCCTTTTGGAACCCACTACTGTGCGAGTAACCCCTTCCCCCCACAACCTGCCATGCACCGCACGCATGCGCGCAACTCCTACACGCCCCCTCCTGCAGCCCACCTAACGCTGCTGCCGTACATCCCCACCCAGCTCCCCTGCCCCTTCCTGCACCTCCCACGGCACCCGAAGCGAGGCCGCCCCACCGCCGCCGCTGCCGCCGCTGCCCGCACCCGCGCCCAACAGCGGCGCTCCGTGCTGCACATCCGCTCCCAGGCAAGACCTACGCCCCGTGCCAGCCGTCCGAGAAGAGCCGCCGCCACGAGGGTGGTACCTCCCATGCGGGTCCACGCCCCCGCCCTCGGCCGTGCCGCTGCCCATGTCCAGCGTCCCCACGCCGCCGGACATGGCGGTCGATCCAGCGCCGCGGGGCACATGGGGCCAGAGCAGCGCCGGACTGCTGCTGCCGCTGTCTGCCTGGTGTGCTGGCTGCTGCTGGCACAGGTGGCGAGGAGTCGCTGCCACGGAGGAGGGCGTGAACGGGGGCGCGTAGGCTGCGGTTCCGTGCAGCACCATGCCGGGAGCAAGCCCCGGGATCGGGCCCTGACCCACAGCCAGGTGCGCGGAGTTCAGCCAACCAGTGCTGGGCCTTCTGCCAGCGCCGCCGCCCACGCTCACGCACGTGCCCGCGCTGGGGGCCGGCGGCTGCACGCGGGGGCTGCCGCCCGCGGCCGCCGGCGCAGCCGCATCGCACGCCAGCCGGCCAGATGTCGACGAGTCCGCCAGCATCATGATGCCGTAGTGCTGCTCGACGCCGCACGCCGCTGAGCCGAGCCGTGCGGAGCTGCCGGCGCGTGCCGCGCTGCCAGCCCTCGGCGTGCTGTCGCTGTACACGGTACCCTCCGTACGCATGCTGTACGTCCAGCTGGAGGCCCCCAGGGACGCGTCGGACCGCGCCATGGCTGCGCTGTGTCCCCTCAGGGCAACGGCGGCGGGGGCGGCGCCGCCAAGCCCATTCACCGGCCCGCTGGCAGCGGAGGCAGGTACTGCGGTGTCGTACAGCTCGCTGTCGGGCGCCGTCAGGAGCGCCGCCACGCCCTCCTGCGCCGGACCTGTGCGTAGGAGCAGGTCGTCCTCCGGGACCGAGGTGGCGGCGGTGCTCAGCAGGCTGGGCGGGACGGGTGCGTCCAGGGCGCCCATCGCTGACGGGCCTGCTCTCGCCGGCGGCGGCACCACCATGCTGGGCAGTGACGCAACTGCAGCGACGGTGTGGGCCACTGAGGCGCTGGCATGCGGCGAGGGGGCGCTGCTGCCGCCGAGCTTCGCCGCCATGGCCGCCAGGCCGCCCAGCGCGTACCGGGGGTCGCAACCGCTGTCAACCCTGGTGGCATCTCCGCCCGTGTTAAAGGCCACGCCCGTGCTGGTCAAGCTGTCCAGATGCATGTTGGCACGCGAGCCACTGTCTATGTAGCAAGCGGTGGACAGCGGAGTCCTTGCAGCAGATGCAGGGCAGCTGCTGCTGCCGCCGCCGCTAAGCAGGACGCCAATGTCGTCAATCCCCAAGGGCGGCGTATCCGGCTGCTGCAGCGACGGTGGGCCCCCGTAATTGCCACCTTCCGCCGCCACTACCGCAGAGGGCGTGAGCGCCACACCCGGATGCTCGGCACACAGCGCTTCACATACAGCCCCGGGTGGGGACAACAATGTCCCGTCCATGCCGGCACATGTTCCCTCCGTATCCATGCCATCGTTACGCGCTGCCACCTCCAATCGGGCAGCGGCGGCGCCGGGGGACGCACCGAATGGGGCCATGTTGGTGTGTGCGGCGCCTCGAGACCACAAGCGTGTGCCAGGGTCACCGGGCGTGGCCGACACCGGACTTGCGCAAGCATCCATTGCAGCACCGCACGCCTTGACCTGCACTGCCGCCTGGACCCGTCGGGTGTCGCTGTTGCTGCCGCTGTCGCCCTCCGTCTGGTGGGCAGCCACCACCCGGCGCCACTGCGGCAGCTGGGCCTGCTGCTGGCCGTTGTTGCCGGTATGCACCGCCATGTACGTGGACGAATGGGATAGGGAGCCAGGAGAGGCGGCGCAGGCCGCAGACAGCGACCTGGGCAGCTGCCTGGCTGCCAAGGTAGGGGCGGTGCTCGGCTGCAGCACGACCGAAGGCACCGGCCCTGCGGCTGCCAGGGAGGCGGCCATACCGCTGCTCTGGGACAGGACTGGAGACGCCACGTGCTGCTGGCCGGCTTGCGGCGAGTAGTGCTGCGAGGCGGCGCCGCCGCCGTGCAGCGACGGCGCCAGGCTGGGCGACCCCTGCGACGAGGTGGTCCCAGCCGTTGTGGCGCCGCCCGTCATGCTGCTCTTGCCCCACGTGGTGTGCAGGACGCTGCACAGCGCCCCCGAGGGGCCGCTGCCCACCGACCATGCGCGTTCCACAGTGCCGGTGGTTGCGGCCTCCCACCCGTGCTGCTGTACTGCTGCCGCCGCCGCCACTACCGCCACGCTTGCCGCAGTGTCAGAGCCAGCAGTTCCGGCGCTCGCCAAGCTGTTCAAATGGCCCATGCCGTGCTGGCGGCCGGGTCCTTGTGGGCTGGACCTTTTGCCGCCACCGCCGCCCGCCACTGCCGCCTCTTCCTCTCGCTCACGACGTGACGGTGACAGCCCCGTCCTGTTGACAGCCGCCGCCGTGGCCGCCGCCGCGGCCGCCAGATCAAGGTGCCTGACCGACAGCGGCGGCGACGGGCTTGCGTTCCCGCCAACCCTGTTCCCCATGGTCCCGATGGGCAGCACGCTGACGCCTGCCTGGCTCAGCCGTCCGCTGGTGCTGCCCGGCCAGCCCCCACTCAGCTGCGTGCTGAGGCGGCCACTCTGCTGTGCGCTTGCGGGCCCTGTGATAGAAGCTTCGCCTCTGACCCGCAGCCGGTCCAGCGAGGGCGACAGATCCTCCAGCACGTCCGCTAAAGCAGCGGCAGTGGTGGCGGCGGCCGCCGCACCGCCACGCTCCCAGGCTACGGGAATGTCCCTGCCGACGGCGGCGGCGGCGGCGGCGGCCGGCGGCGGGGTGCCCGCTGCAGCTGCGTCCACGACATCGAGTGGAGATCTGGGCGCGAACTGCAGGTGCGGGTGCTGTTCGCTGGTGAACAGCACGGCATGTACGCCGTCAGCTAGCTGGGCGAAAGCAGCAGCAGGCCGCACCCCTTCCAGGTGCGGGTTTGTGGGGGCCGCAACACCCTCAGCCGGCAACCCTTCGAAGTCTGCGGCGGTGCTGGCGATGGGCTGTTGCAGAGCCTGCAGACGCACGTGGCCGGCATACGGGACCACGTCCGTGCCCGCCTCCCATTGGTTGACCTCCTCCAGGGCAGGGTGCAACTCAGTAGGCTCAGTGCTGAGCCCCCCGGTCGCCGGAACCGCTTGAAAGCTGCGGCCGCAGTTGGGGGCCGCCAGGGAGCCTACCGTCGCAATGGCGTCGATGGTAAGGGCCGTGGCGGCGACGGCAGCGACGCAGGCAGGGGATAGGGCTAGCGGCGGAGGGGGCGTTTGGCTGGCGGGGATTTGCTCCAGGGCGCTCAGCACGTTGTTGGTGGAGCTGTTGTTGGCGCTTGTGTTGCTGCTGCCGGGGGAGGTACCCTTGCCCTCGCTGATTGCGGACAGGCGCATCTCGGCGAGGGCCAGCGGCTCGGTGCTGGAGCTGGTGGCCGCCTGCGGAGTGGGACGTGGGAGGCACGTGGCCGACAAGTGGCATGCTGCGGGCTCGTGCGCGGCAATGTTTGGCAGCAGGCACATGTGCGAATCCACATAGGTACGCACAGCTGCAACGCAGGGCACCACGCCCTACTGTCGGCGCTTACCCTCCCTAAACGCGTTTATGGCACTGCTAGCACACAAGCGAGCGAGCCAGCAGTGCAGCAGTAGTCCAGGCAACCAGAGCACATACGGTACCCGTTGCCCGCACTTGACTCACCTCCCGCACATCCTCTCGCACCGCCGCCAGCCGCGGCGTCCACCCGCGGCTACCCTGCCTGCTGGGCAGCCGCCCTGCGCCTGCCCCCAGGCCCCCGCCCGCCAAGCCTGCCCGCAAGCCGTACGGCACACCGGCCCTGCCGCCCGCCCTGCCGCCCGTACGTACAACCTCGCCGTCGTCTGAGATGATGATCTCTGCCATCAGGGCCGTCAGCTCTGCCGTGCTCTGGATGCACAGCGGAGGGAGCTCCCCTGAAGCGTCGTCGGTGTCGCCACTGGACGACCTGCCCATCAGCAGCACGCCTGTGGGAAGGGCGTTTCGGCATTGAGCGGTTTCAGCATTGAGCGGTTTCAGCATTAAGCGGTGGTCCACGTCACTGGTGCGACGCAGCTTACTACGTGGCGATGCCGCCGAGGCTATGCAACAAACCCACCTGGCTACGGGTTTCCCAGTCTGCTGTGTAATGCACATGTTGCGGGTACCGGAGTGCGTGGTCACGTGAACAGCTTGTTGCACCGATTGCGCGTGGCACCAAGTGCCCTACCACATCCATGGTCGTTGGCTCACCTTGGAGCAGGTCAGCATGGGCCCAGCTGCCGGTGGTGGCTGCATCCTCAGGGCCCATGCTCTCTGGGGCGCCGCCGCCCGCCGCCGCCACCGCAGCGTGTGACGGAGGGGCATTGAGGCCATCCAGTGCCACAACCCCCGTTGATGACTGCAGTCCGGGCCAGGCTGGGAATGCGCCGGGGTGGCGGGGCGACAGGGCTCGCGTCTGACCGGGAGCGCCGCTCGGCACGGTTGGCGCTGGGGGTCTGCTGGGCAGGGACGGCGGCCCGGGAGCGAGGCTGGCGGCGCCGGCGGCAGGCAGTTGCACTCCCAGGAAGACGCCAGACGACTGCGCGCTGCTGAGCGGCAGGGACAGCGGCTTGGCGCCCATGACCACGGAGGACAGGCTGTTGTCGGACGCCATGACGAGGGACCAATCTATGCTGGCAGTGGGAACGGAGCTGCCCGTGGCGACACTGCTGCGATAGGCCCCCGTTGCCGCACTGCTGCCGCCGCCGGCGCCAGAGGAGAGCGTGCAAGCGGAAGTACACGTTCCGGCAGCACCAGCAGGGCGGGCCTCAGCGCCTACGCTGGCGCTCCCGGCCATAAGGGCCGGCACCAGGGGCACCCGACTGGAGAAGGAGAAGGTCCCCGTTGACAACTCGAAGGTGGGGCTGGACCGGCTGTGACTGGGGATCCCGCCGTGGCTTGAAGGCGCAGGCGCGGGGCGGGACGCAACGGAGCCAGAAAACCCTTGCCCCGTCACGCAGGACGACGTGAAGGGGCTCAGGCCTGGCCCTGGTACGCTTGTGAGAAAAGACGGATGGGTGGCCAGGCCTGAGGAAGACACGCCGGCGCTGTGCTGCGCATGTGCGTGCGAGTGCGAGTAAGCGTGCTGCTGGGTAGACAGCTGCTGCCCGCTGGGCAGCTCCGAGCCCTGGTTGACCCCAACGCCGGAGGCGGCGGCGCTCAAGTCCACGAACGCATTCTGGTCGTTGCTATAGTCCTCCACAGACGCCAACACCATGCCCCCAAATGGCATCATGCGCGCCGCGAACGGGTCCTCCTCGACTGAGCCGCCGCCACCGTTACCCGCCAAGACCGGCGTGATTCCCAACGCGGCGACGTCAAACCCGTCGTCGCCGCCGACAGCATGGTGGGGCGTGCCAGCGGCGCGAGGGGCCCCTGCGCTGGCAGGCCACACCCCAGATGCGGTCACTGCTGCCGCAGCTGTTGGGCGGCTGCCCTCGGCTTCCACAAATTCCATCATGAGCGGCGGCCGGGAGGTGAATGACACGGGCTGGCCTGCCCAGCGCAAAGCGCTGCCGCTGCCGCTGAGGATGCAAGCGCCAGCACGCGTGTGCGCCACGGGCGTGGTCTCGCCTGTCCCAGGGCCCCTGGGGAACACGTTGTGGATGCCTCCCCCGCTGACCAGTCCGGAGCTGCTGGGAATCTCCAAGGAGGCCATGCCGGAGGCCAGCGAGATGCTTTGGCCAGGGCTAGTGACGGCAGCGGAAGGCCTGCGACGGCCACGGGCCGCGAGCAGCTGGGCAGCCAGCTCATGCCACGTGGAGAGGATGCGTTGGCGGCGGGCTGTACGGAAGCGGCAGTAGCTGCGGACCAGCTGCCAGCGGCGCCGGACGTCGGGGCTGCGGCAGGCGGGCAAGGAGGCGGTTGTGCCGCCGGGGCAGAGAGGTGGTGAGGTGGCGAGCAGGGGCGGCGAAGGGGGTTGGACGCTGGAGGCGGCGCGCCAGTTCAGCCACAGCACGACGCAGGCGGAGGCGGGGCCGGGGCTGTGCAGGTGCATGCTGGCCGCTAGCGACGAGTCCTCGGGGCGACCTGCAAGGGCCAGGGTGAGAGTGTTGGTGCAGGCTGGCGAGACGCTGCTGGCAGAGGCACTGTAAAAGCTCTCGTTCGGATTTTCGTTCGGCAATGCAACGAGGGCTGGAGAACAACAAAAACGTACCTGCGGCAGGGCCGTCTGATAGTGCATTACGGGCAGCTGCGGCTGCTGATGCGTACGACGCCACCACCGGGGCGGCACGGCTGCCGCACTGCGCGCGTGCGCCCCCGGCCGGGGTGCATACGCAACCGGTGGTAGTTGCAGCGGGCGACAAGGTGTCGGCGCCCCCGGCGGCAGTGGCGTGCAGGCTGTCGTACAGCACCTCCAGCAGGGAGTTCCCGGACGAGGCCGTGGAGCACTCCTGAGCTGGCGCCTGCAGGGAAAGGAAAAAGATCAAGCAATGACGGTGCTGCATGGCAGACGAGCAGCTGCTGTTACGGCGCCAAGCGCGCTTAGGGCATCATTCTGCTGTCCTTTCCATCCATCCTGCTGTGCTTTCCCACCGACCCACCTGCATGCAAGCATCCGCGTCCACTGCCGCCGCCAGCGCCACCGCATCCGCCAGACTCAGCGCGCCGGCCGGCCCGCAGCTGCAGGCGACAACACCCAAGTTGCTGCTGCTGCTGCGCCGGCCAACGCTCGCGCTTTCGCGACGCAACCTTGCCCCTACGCTGCCGCTGGCGCCGCCGCTGCTGCTGCTGCCGCTCTCAGCCAAAGCATCGCCCCTGCCGCGCCTGCACGCCCCCAGACCCCCCATGTCGCCCGCTCCGCTGCCGGCCAACAGCAGAACGCAATCGTCCCCAGGGACCAGCGGACGGGTAGTGGACTGCACCTCACAGCCGCACACCGGCTTGCCCAGCTTCTGCAAAAACCGGGCCCACCCGTGTGCCACGCCACCGCTACCGGTGGTAGAAGTTGACTGCCCGGCTGTGACCATCTCCGCTTGGGTGCACGCAAGGCCAAGCTGCGCACCGTCTTTTGCGCAGCCGAACCCAATGGCCTGGGGGACCAGGCGCTGGCAGGCGCTGGCGAGGCTGCTGCTGTGGCCATGCCCCACAGCGACCGGGGCTGCTGCTGCACCCGCGGCTGGTCCCGGCGCGCAGGCTGTGTAGACGGGGGCCGACAACACGCGAGGCCAGGATACGTCCGCTGAGCCGCTGGCCCCTTTCCTCAGGGGCTCCTGATGCAGCGGGGCCGCTGGCGCAGGCATGGCGACGCCGTACCTTTGCTGCGCGGCGGGCTGGGGGCTGTCCCCGCCTGCCGCATCCGCTCGGGAGGAGGCGGCCAGCAGGATGCGGTCCATCAGCCGTGATAGCGCCAGCCTGCAGCCAAGAGAGAAACGGCAGGCGTCATTTGCCCCTAACCCTCAGTGTTACGCAGTGCAGCGGTCTGGTAAGGGTCCTCTTTAGCTGCAATACTGATGGGCGAAGCATGCCCACCTGCTCTCCGCAAGTGGACTCGCAAGGCTGTGCACCATGACGCCGCCGGGCAGGACGGCACAGCTCGCCGCCGACCCATATCGCATCGCCATGCCCCCGCACGCCTGGGGCCCCTTGCTGGCAAGCGGGCCAAGCCCTGAGCACGCAGCTTCAGGCCGTGGGCCTGCTTGGTGCCCGCTGACGCCGGGCCGCGTGCCATTTACAGACCCTTCTGAGGATGGGTTCCCAATCGCACTGGCAGCCCTGCTCCCGACCGCCACTGCCCCATGCGCTCCCAGTGAGGCGACCGTTACGGTGCGGCGGGTGAGATCAACGTGCACAAGCGTGGCGCTACAGCCGCTGGTCAGCCTCGCGTCCAGCGGGACCTCCGGGCTTGACAGGAAGCCGTTGCCCAGCGCTTGCAGCTGCAGGTTAGGGGCAGAAGTGTTCAGGGGCTGACTGGTAACGCATATCCTAACAGCCGTGTGAAGCCAGCATAACGAGTGGGTTACTGGGGCACGCTGCAATCACAACAGGTGTTGGCCATGCTGGCAAAGCGCGTTGGCACAGCGCTACAAGGTCGACAGCCCTTACGGAACTGGCTGCTGCCTAGGGCCCAGGCTCACCGTGGCAACAGCCGGCTCCAGCTGACCGTCACCCAGCGCTGCTGTAAACGCATCCCAGCAACGAGAATGGCAGTACTCGGCCGCGTGCACGGAGATGTGAGCCTCAAACGCAGAAGCGAGTACATGGCCTTGGGCCACGACAAGCCGGCAGGAGAGCGGGGAAACCGGATGACCACCGGTAGATGCGATACCACATAGCTGCAACAGATTAAGGCCGAAGATAAGCGGTTCAGTGGGTTTCCTTGGCGCACTTGACTCCTGCCTGCCGTGGCTCAACCTGGTGCAGCCGCACGGTTTGCAGGGTGATTTTGCGCCCGCTTGTTGTTCGGTTTTCATACCTTGACTGCAGCAGCTTCGCCTGGGCTCGACGGTGCCAAATGGCCCTTGGCCGAGGGGTCCTTTTGGGGTTTACAAATTCGGGGGCAAGGGCAAGGGCTTCACTCCCCTCCAATTGCAGCGGTACAATAAATCTGTTACTTACGACACTATCGATTGCACGCAGGAAAGGTTCGTAGCGCAGTCGTTGTCCGACCGAATATGGGAAACCACCCTCACGCCACGCCCGAAAGCCACACCTGGCGGACACTGTTATGCTGCTCTTGATGCCTACTGCCTCCTTCTTGGCAGCTCAGGCAAGCACCCATCGTTTCAGCAGCTGAGAATTAGAGCCATTCCTTCCCTAAGCCACCTAGTGGCCATAATACGACACTAATTGGTACGGAGTGGACTAGTGCATTTGTTATGAACAAAGAGCTCCTGCGTTCTGGCGTCCTTCGGTCAGACACACTGAGTGAAAGGACGACGCGCGCCCGTGCAGTGTTCCTTTGTGAGGACCTGAGGCAACACTAGCGCGACATTACGCAGCGGATGCAGTATTTACAGAGTACCCGCAGAGCCGATAATCTGGAACAGGTGTGGCAGCAGCAGTAAAACGCACAACCGTCCTAAGACCTACGCCTACACCTGATGTGTTATAGCAAGAAACAGCATTTTTACTCTTTGTATCGCACATCGAGGCTGCTTATCTTGTGCAGCGGTGCATGAGTAAAGCGAATACGGCTTAAAAGTTACAAAAAGTTGCTCCAGTACCCAGGCGTCCACCTTGCTGTAAGCGAAACGCAGCTCTAATCCATATGTGCTTTATAGTCACATACAATACCTGGCCGAGCCACTGAGAAGACGCGAGGGATTTGGGCTTGTTTGGGCAGAAAAAAGCGCACACAGGTCTTGCTTTTCAGTGCCCCATATACGTCCAAGTTCTTCGTGGCGTTCTATGCTCCACTCGCGGGGCTGGTTCCTCGAGGTTGGGGTTTTGATGTGCAAATAGCAGGAGTGCAGGACGCATGTGAGTGCGCAGGGTAGCTGCAGGCCTGGGCTTGAGCGGGTGGGATTGAACAGGCAAGCAGGGTACCGCCCAGGAGGTTGAATTTTGCGGGCTTGTGAAGGAGCTGGTGAGGTTCAGCGTTCATGGCTTTATGCATGCTTCATGGGAGCTCCCCTCTGCGCACATGCATACCAGCAAGAAGCAACCGTGCTGGGGCACCCTGTGCTGCCCTGTGCGACTGTCGGCTGGCCCCGATCAAGGGGCCCTCCGGTGCTCCCCCTTGGCCTAGCCTGTGTGAACTTTGGAGCACTCCCTGGCACCAGGGGATATCTCCGCTGCCTGGCAGCTGGCACCCTCGCGCGCCTCCAGCAATGTAGGCCTGTGCTCAAGGGAGTACGGCACGGGGCGGGGAGACACGGGGCGGGGAGGCACATGCCAACGGGTAGAGGGCAGTAGAGGGCCACACATTGAAGGCCCACTGCGGGTGGGTCCCGAGCGCCCCAGCACGGCGGGCGGCAACGGCGGTCTTGCCTGGGTTCATGGTGTGGCCCAGCGTCAGTGTTAAACCAGGAGCTGCCAGGAGTGACGACTACGTACAGTAAAAGTACGGCCCTGGCAAAGTACGGCCCTGGCCGCCTGGTTTGCAGGGCGCATGTGTCCGGGTAGGGAAGCCCCGTGGGGACTGGGGAGCCTCGGGTAGCTCCACGCTGCTCAGGGGAGATGCCCCTGATGCTGCTCCATGCACCGGAGCCATGGGCCATGGCGAAGTGCGTGTGCCAGGGTGTGCTCCCGTTCCCGGTCCGGCCGGCTAGCCCAGCTGGCAAATCATCAATCTGTAGCCTGGGAACTGTTAGTGACAATGTCGCTTTGCGAAGGATGCACACGAAGGGCGCTCTTAACATGGTTTGGCGACAGGGTGCTCCCAAGCGCCAGGCGCCAAGGGGCAAGGGAGCCCAAAGCACGGCTGACCAACCTGCCTTTAAGGGATACAGCCACGACCCAGAAAGGAGCCATTGCCTTTCTCGCTCGTAGTTGAACACCTGCCACCAAGTATGACGGACGTGCAGCCTAGCTCTGACGCAGCTGCGGGCGCTGGAGCTCCGCGTCCACCCCTGACAGCAGAGGAGCTGCTGGCACGGAATATCGTCCCTGTCAAGCTGGAATATCGAGTACAGCGTGTAAGAAGGTCATCGAGAGCATTGGCAGCTGAGGCCTGGAACCGCGAAACGTCAATGTCTGTTGGGCGGCGGTCAACAGGGTTTACAATTCGCTCCGTCGCTCCCATTTGACGTGTTGCAGAGCAAGTCCGCAACGTCGCCTCCAACAACAGCTAAGAAGGAAGAGCAAGCGCAATCCGAACAGGGAAAGCAGGCTGGCGACGGGGCCCAAAACGATGAGAAGCAGAGCCGCAACAACAACAAATCCCGCAAGCAGATGCGAAAGGTATGTTAATACGACGCGGTAATTCCTGCGGTATGTCAGGGCCCTTACCGCCAGCCTGCTCAACCGATATCAACACTCTAGCCCGCAGTCACCACCCTTCCCACCCCTCCCCGCACCAACGGGACCGCCCGGCAAACCGTAACAGGACGCTCGGTCCAACCGCGTCCCCGACCTATGCACCAATCACGCCATGGGCCGTTGCACCTACGGCGACAAGTGCAGGTTCAACCACGACCTCGTGTCGTACGTCCAGAGCAAGCCCGTGGACCTGCCGGGCACGTGCCCCTGGACAGCCTTACAGTCCACCTGCCCGTACGGTACGTCACAGGGATGAGCTGGTGGCCTAGATGCACAGCGCCAGGGGAGGGTGGATGTTGGCACCACAGCCCATGGCAATGGTCCACCACACCTTTGGGTTGCCCCACGTGCCTGCAGCTGGAGCACGCCTGCTGCCCTACCGCTTGCCCCATTGCGAGGACCTCTACCTTACAAACATGTACATGCGCCCTGTGCATCTCTCAGCCGCTGCCTGCCAACCCTGGCTCCCACCCCAGGCATCACCTGCCGCTACGCGCTGACCCACACCGCAACGGACGACCAGCACGTGCTGCTCCGGGACACGCTGCAGCAGGCGAAGCAGCAGCAGGAGCAACAGCAGCAGCAGCAGGCGGAAGAGGGGGTGCAAGGGAACGGGGCAGCGGCTGTGGCAGACGGAGGGGCGAATGGGACGGCGGCCGGGGACGGGGCGGCGGCCGCGCCGCCCAGCGACATCCCCACCTCGATTGCCCCCCTGCCGCACCTGGGCCCCATCGAGAAGGAGTCCAACGTGCTGCCCAAGGACGTGCAGGCCAAGCTGTGGAAGAACAGGTGCGGGGCCGGGTCGGTCGTTCTGAAAGCGGCAACAGAGTAATCATATCAATGAACGTTGGGGGGCAGCCACCGGACTGTGCGGACATAAAGCACTGCCATGTAGCCAACGATGACACGTGAGCAGGGCAGGCACAGAACGCAGCATGCCAGCCTGGATCCTCTGCGCTGTCAGCCCTGATAGGCGCCGCGGCACCGTAGGATGGACATGGACCAACGCTGCGTATGGCTGAAGGGTTGAGTCGCCGAGTGACTCCATGAGGACCGTGCGGCAGGCACTGGGCGGGTCACGCACACGCTGACCATGCACTGGATACGCGTCATCCTTTCCCTGGCGCCATCACGTGCCCCCCAGGTACGACTTTGCTCGCGCCGACGCCGTGCTGAAGAGCATGGGGGTGCAGGTGTCGAGGCGGCAGCAGCCCAAGCACGAGGGCAAGCAGCAGAGGGACGGCAAGGGGCAGCAGGGGCAGGAGGGGGAAGCGGCCAAGGCCGGGTCAGGCGCAGATGCTGCTCCGGAGGCGGCCGGGGCCAGTGAGCCGTTGGCAGCTGAGAACGGCGGGGGCTCGGGGGCGATGGCGGTGGATGGGGCCGAGGGTCAGCAGCCAGGGACAGGGGAGGCGGAGGCCGACGGTGGGGAGCAGCCGGCGGCGAAGCGGCAACGCACCGAGCAGAGCGAGCAGCAGGCGGGGAAGCAGGAGCAAGGTGACGGGGTGGCAGTGGAGGCTGCGGCGGCGGCGGCGGCGCAGGCGGAGGCGGTGGCGGAGGCGCGTGCTGCGCACGTGGAGGTGCCGCTGCGGGCCGTGGAGAAGAAGGCGCTGGACTTCCGCGGCAAGACCTACCTGGCGCCCCTCACCACCGTGGGCAACCTGCCCTTCAGGTGGGCGCCGGGGGGGGGGGGCGCACTAGGCTGTGTCAATGCGTCGTGCGGCGGGGAGCCGGGGGCCGCGGAGGCTTGCAGTTGAACTTGGCGAGGTGGTGCCGGTAGATGTGAGCATAAGCACCTGCGTGCAATGCACCCCAGGAACATCATGCAGCAGATGCGCTGATCGTGGTCAGCCCCCGGCCTTGTGTGGCCGCCGCCAGATTGACCTTCTGCTTCATTACCCGGTCTGATGTGCCGTTACCACAACTCCCGTTGCATGCCGTGCACTGCCCCGCTGCCCAGGCGCGTGTGCAAGGGTCTGGGTGTGGACATCACGTGTGGCGAGATGGCGCTGGCCACAAACTTGCTGCAGGTGGGGGCAGGCTGGGCGGGTGTGGGGGGGGAGGGAGTAGGTCGCAGATTGGCAGAGCAACAGGGACGGGGGAGGGCCGGCGGTGGTAACCCCACCACCACCCTTTAAGCAGGGTGATCAGCGTCCGCCTTTTGTTGCTGCCAAGCAACTGCTGAATAGAAAAGAGGTGTCATGGATAATGCATAGTCCCAGGGTCTTATCAGTGCAAGTGATTTGCATGCGGGTGCGTCTAACAAAAACGACTGAGCGACCTGACCGGCTGCACTGGTGGAGCGCACATGAGTCGTACTAGTTACGGCCTTCCGACAGTGCCTCCTGAACTGCTGCCACGTGCCACGTGCCGCTTGCCGCGCAGGGCCACGCCAGCGAGTGGGCGCTGCTCAAGCGGCACCCCTGCGAGGACTTCTTCGGGGTGCAGGTAGGGCACTGGGCAGGCCGGGAACAGGCGGGGGGCAGGCCGGGGACCGGCCTTCATGCGTCGTAGAGGGGGTGTTCCAGGTGCTGACGACGAAAACGTTCTGGGAGTGCAGGTGGTCGGGGCGTAGGCGTTTGGTTTGATATGTGTTGTATGCTCGTGGCTTGGGGTTGGGGGTAGGGTGCCTCACGAATGAGGCTCTGTGCCACCAAACCCTGGCATGGAGCATCGCGTTCGAGTTCAGGCCAGTACGGTGAGGCGCGGAGGGGCTGGCGGTGCCCTACGCAACACGCGGTCGTCATGCGCCTGCCGCTGCACGCGCTGAGCTGTGTCCACCCCCTTTTGGTGCTCTCTGCCTGTGCGGCGTCTCTGCCTGTGCGGCGTCAACGTCCTGCATCCCCTTGTAAAGCGCTCCGCTCGCTTCGTTGGCCTTGCAGTACCTGCCGTACACTGCGGATGGGCGTAACCATGGGCGTGGCCACGCCCTGCTGCTCAGCTTTGATCCAGACCACCCCCCTGGCCTGCCCCTAACACGGTTCCTCGGCTCGGCTCGACCTCCTCCCAGGTGTGCGGCGGCTTCCCCGACGCCCTGGCTCGCTGTGGCCAGCTGCTGGGGGACAACATCGTGGCGGACTTCATCGACATCAACATGGGCTGCCCCATAGACCTGGTGCGTGCCAGCGGACTTGGGTTAGCCGGTTGGGGCTGCCCCATGCACTGGATGTGTGCAGTGGGGCGGATGGAAGGATAGGGATGGGCGCTGTCGTGTAACAGGGGGTTGTGGTTGCCTTACCTGGCTCAATCAGCAACTGGCCTCCTTGAACTGCTCCCCAGCTTACCAAGGCAGCATTCTTCTCATGCCCGTGCGTGTGTTCACCAGACGCGTGCCAGGAACGCGTGGGCAGCACACTGCTATGTCTCCGCGCCTCATGCTCCTGTCAGGAATCATCAACAGGCTGACGCTCACCCCCTGCGCACCACCCTGCTCGCCACGGCCTCCAGGTGTGCGACAAGAGCGCGGGCAGCGCGTTGCTGCGGCAGCCGCGGCGCATCGAGCAGATCATCCGCGCCACGTCCGCAGCCACGGACATCCCCATTACCTTCAAGACGCGAAAGGGATACAACGACGGATGCGACGTGCGTGAAAGGGGCGAGCGGCGGGCGGGGGAAGTGCGACTGTGTGGCACCTGAGGAGGCTGGGGCGTTGGTGTGCAGCTAGCGGGATACATTACGGTTCCAGTTATCGACCCGATATTATGTCCGAAGAGCCAAGTGGCCATAAGGGCGCGCAATGCAAGGATGGCATGGGAAGCGTGGTTTTGGGGAGCTTGGGCGTGGGCGGGATGGAGCGGAAGCGGGGCCGGCGCTGAGCACCAGAGCAGCGATGGGAGCGATGGGCGTCTGGGTCAACTGAGCTCCAGTGTTCATCGGCGCTGCACCAGTTCTTCCCCGGTGGACCCAGACTGCCACGCGCTTTGCCTTGTTCCCGTGCGGGTCATGCGCACGTCCCTTCACCAGTGGAGCCGTATGCCCTGCACCCAGCCCCTTGTGGTGTGTGTGGCCCCACGGCCTGCAGGTGGCGCACACGTTCCTGCACCAGGCGGGCGGCTGGGGCGCGGCGGCGGTGACGCTGCACGGCCGCACGCGGCAGCAGCGCTACAGCAAGCTGGCCGACTGGGAGTACATCAAGCAGTGAGTGCACTGGCACGGCCCAATCCGACAAGATTGATTGTGTAGCGCGCGTGTGCGTGTCGAATTGGTCTGTTGCAGTGTCGTAGGGGGCGGCGGTGGCAGCGCTGCAGCATGCTAGCGGAGCGAGATGACCGCATAAGGAAAGCTAGTACGACATACGGCCGTAGGCACGGCTGCAAACTTACAGGAACAGGTCGCGTAGCGGCGCACCAACAATAGGGACGGAGCATGGAGGTTGGTGGTGGGGGCAGTTGGCAGCCAGCTGGTGGACTGGGTTCACACCTGTACTTGTACAGTTGCTGCAGGTAAATTCTGTTTGAGCGGGATGTTAGCCGTGACGCGTAGCGTCTGGCATCAGCTGTGTAGTGCCGCGCTGGCTACGATGGCCCACATTCACCTATGCCTGCGTGTGTTTCACGTCTTACCCTGGCGCTGCTGCTGTCTTGCTGTCCACAAGCCGCTGCTAGCCATCAACTGCTCCATGCACATGTGGACCTCCGGGGCGCGCTCATGCACTTTACTGGTCACCCACATCCCCACCCAGCCGCATCCCCTGCCCGCGTGGTCACACGCAGGGTCGGCGAGAGCTGCTCGGCGGCGGGGCTGCAGCTGCTCGGCAACGGCGACATCCTGTCGTACACCGACTGGAACGAGCACCTTGCCGTACACGGCGTTGCGTCCGCCATGATCGGCCGGGGAGCGCTCATCAAGCCCTGGATCTTCACAGGTGGGTGCAGGTGCAGGTCACAGGCGCCCGACACAACTTGATTGGCACAAGGCGTTTTTCCTCAAGGCTGGGCTGCGACTATGCAAGTTCATCAGGGCGAGCATGCTTTTGCGCTGTCGGATCCTTGACCGATCCAGGTCTTGCTGCGCCCTTGCCAGGCCTGGGCCTCCCTTGACTCCTACCAACGCGCCCCCACCCGTGCGCCCCACCTCACCGCACCCCTCACACTCGCAGAGATCAAGGAGCAGCGGCACTGGGACATCTCGGCCTCCGAGCGTCTGGACCTGTACCGGCAGGTGGGGGCGTTGGTGCTCCTAAGACACCTACTGCTGATGCACGCACGGACGCGGCACCATGGCTATGGCCCTAATGGCCGCAAGGATGGAATGCGTATGTTGAAGGCGCTTCTTGATGATTGGCGCCGTTGCACACATGTGGATGTTGGGGTCAAGCTGGGCCTCCACCGAAAGCCGACGGTACGCCAACCTACCCGATAGCTTCACGAGCGCTCACGCCTGCTTTAAACGCACAAGAGCTACCACAGCCGTCCGAGACACCCTCCACGATCAGTCCTTCTCTTTTGAACAATATACACCCATCAAAACAAGTTCCGCTCCCACAACGGCTTTGTGCTTGGCCTGACTGTTGCACCTGAACCTGCTCACCCCCTTTCCAGTTCTGCGCCGCCGGGCTGGAGCACTGGGGCAGCGACTCGCGTGGCGTGGAGAACACACGGCGCTTCCTGCTCGAGTGGCTGTCGTTCACATGCCGGTGGGTCGACACGTTTGCCGTTTCAGTTTGCACTTACGGTTGCGGTAGGAGCATACGGTACAGTGGGAGCTGTTGAGGTCCCGAAGGATTGGGACAACAAAGGTCCGGTTGAGGGGGGCGAGGCATGCGTGGCTCGGGCCCTGCCACAGGCTCGCACTACTCCGTCACGTCCCGTATGTCGTTCTCGGGCAGGCTGGACGTGCACAAGCGCGCCACCCTTGCTTACACTGCAGAGACCGTTGAACCCTTTTCCTTATACCGGTACTGAGCTGTGCTTTTGTCGGTGTGCATGGCGTCTGCATTCGCGCAGACAGCGGACGCTGGGGTTTGCTGAGGAGGCTTGTGCGCCATGCTGCTTGTCTCTTACTTTGTGCCCCTAACCCTGCCCTGGTCTTCTCGCGCTTTACGCGTACCCTAACCCTGCCCCCCTAACCTGGCCTCGGTTCTCCCGTCTCCGCAGCTACGTCCCCGTGGGCCTGCTGGAGGTCCTGCCGCAGCAGATGAACCACCGCCCGCCCGCGTTCTGCGGCAGGTCAGACCTGGAGACGCTCTTCGCCTCCGACAGCCCGCAGGTGAGTGCGGGCGTGCGCGGATGGTTGTCGCCGTGCGCACAGGGACTACACGCCATGGTCTTGACTTGCACCAGGGGTTTGGCTGCAGTTGCCACAGAGGGCCTACCTGCCCTAGCTCTTCCCTCCAAACGCTCGTGCGGCCCTACCTTCCCCGCTGGCTTTGGCATACGTGCCCGGCGCCAACACTCTTGTGAGAACCACAGCTGTGGAGACGAAGGTTGAGCAGCCGTACGTCCCAGCATTAAGCCCTCGCTCGCGCCATCTGCTCCACGTAGGACTGGCTGCGCATCAGCGAGATGCTGCTGGGCCCCGCGCCCGCCTCCGCCTCCGGGTTCACGCCCAAGCACAAGAGCAACTCGTACGCGGCGAGCAGCGAGCTGGACATGGCGCGCGGGTGATCACGGCGGAGGCCGGGCGAAGGGTTACGGTATTTAGCTGAGCTAAAGACAAAAGCCACGTGGATCTTGGACGGGACTCGAGCGGAACTTGGTCTTGGCAGAGAGGTAGACTCGGCCGTCGGCGATTCCAGCTGCAGCAAACCGGTACGGTATGAGCGGTTAGGAGAGGGATCCAGGCTCAGGGTGAAGTCCGCGCTGAGTGTGTTGGTGGTCAGTTGTGGTGGCGGACCGGCAGCTAGGCAGTACGGGGAACGGGGCGGAGACCAGTTCGGAAGCATGGATGAATTATGCCCGGGCGGATGGGGCAGTGAGCTCGACCTGGCCTGCGGGTATGGTGCGCGTAAAGCGCGAGAAACCCGTGTAAGGCGTCAGGGAAACATGGTAACGCTGGTGCCTGCATGAGAAGAGAAAGGTGGTTGACGAGCGATGGGTACGGTGTATAGGGGCCGTTGGGCCGATTGACGCAATGGTGGTGTGGCGGTGTGCAGCCGTGGCAGGCAGAAGGCTGGCGAGGCGCATGGCTGGGTGTGATCGAGGGGCGGGACAGAGGCCCATCGTGATATGGGGGTACGGAGCGACGTCGGGACACTGTGGACGCCTCGGGGCAGGAAGAGAGCCGGGCTTGCGGGATCATGCCTGTTTCCTTTCTGTGGAAAGGCCTGTGATACTGCTTGCGTCCTATCTCTGTTCCCTGTAACGGATGCGTGCGGGGTAAGTTTCGCACCAGGCAGGGCACATTGCAGCGCTGTATGGTGCTGTCTCAGGACATCTTTCAAACTAGGTGGTAAAACATCGTTGCAACGACTAGTTTCCGTCATTCTGGCTGGTCCGGGCAGGTCCAGGCTTGTCATACCGCCTCCAGCCGCCTCCTATCCGGCATGGTCCTACTACTGTACCGGTACTCCAATCATGGGGGGGATGGGGTTCCGCATATGTGTAGTAGGGAGTCCCACTGAGTGTGCCCATACAGTGCGCTAGGGCTCGCCCACACGGGGGCCGCCGGCGAGCGGAGCCACCGGACCCGTGCCCAATTGCCACGCTGAGAGTACCGGTACCACATAGATTCTGCCACCCAGCATTCTACATAAAAAATTGTCTGTCGCGCTCGCTGCTGCACAATGCATACCCCCGGACCCCGGCTGCCCGCCTTCAGTTTACTGCTTTACTGTGTCGGTACGTGCTTATGGCTGAGCCACCCACATCAAGTCTCTATCTCTCTAACAGCATGATTCCTATTGATGCAGCTGAAAATCTAACGCACCAAGCCTGGGTGTGGGAGTATGCATGAAAGCTGCGACGTCCATCGATCGGGATGAACGGGAATGACTGGCTTTGGCAGGGAGAGCAAGTCCATTAACTTTTTCCCATATCACATGAACTGGTATCATACACACGTTGTGCCTCCAGAAGGGTGTTGCGGTTCAAGTTAGTTACATACAGCCGCACCTGGCCTTTGAGTTTGACTCTACGCAACATGGCATCTTAAGCATACTGCTAGTATGATGCATTTGTAGCAATGCAGTGGCGTGGGCCACTTCGTGGCAGCCAGGGTCCCTTTGCCCTTGGCAACAACTGGCTTCAGCAACTGGCTTCGGCATGGATAGTATAGCATGATGGATGGAGCGCCGTCGTGTCGGCACTGTTATGGAGCGCGGCGTTCCATGGTTCTGGCGGTGCTGCTCGTATCAGCCTTCTGGGTGGCAGCTCGTGGCCAAATTAACCGATGTGAAAGTATTCTTCAATTGTCGTCGGAAAGGTACAGTAATCTGCCCTTGCCCCTGTGCAGCACGGTGGGCACATTACAGGCTGACAGGGTTCTAACCGTGCCGCTTGTATGGTAAACCAGTTGCATGTCTCAGGATGCACACTTGTTGCTTGCTACCTGACCAAGCTTGCTCATCGTCTGCCATATCACCGCAGCGGCCATGCCACCTCCGGCAATGCCGCCTTTATAACCGTGTAACCCGCTCAGTGAGCACTAGAGCACACACGTCTACATGCTGCCCCTTGCAACTATGCAGCTGTACCGGAAACACGCAAAACAGCGGCGCGGTTGCGGCGTTTGTTGACGCGTATATCGGGGGCAGCTGCATAAGCGCCTTCAACGCAAGCGAGGTGCGTGGTGTGGCAGCAAGACAGGCTGGGGGGGTAACCGCAAAGCGGCAAAGTAACTAAAGTAACAGGCTGGGGGGGGGGCGCGGGACAAGTTGCTTGGCACTGAAGGACTTAGCCTAGGTCAGGTTGGAGGCAGGGTGCAGCGATGGCGCATTGGCCCACCGCACACCCGCTTGCAAGTGGCTGTTGCCCCTCACGACTTGCTCGTGCCGCTCTGTGCGCCACGCCACATGTCCGCTGCTGCTGCTGCTGCTGCTCTGAGTATGCCTTTTCGTCTACCATCATAGTACACCTCAATCGCCTGCCTTCACTCACCCAAGTTGTCAGGGTGTTACGGTTAAGGCGCCAGCGTGCCGCCACTGCTCACGTGCCATCAACAGCCGCGCCGCTCGGCAGACCTTTGCAACGACCGACTGCCTCCCTTGCCCCGCCGCCGCCCATGTGCGCCCAGGGCCCTGCTCTGCAGGTGCTGCTGAGTGCAGGGCGTCGGCTGCCAGAGTCGCTGGTGCAGCAGTTCGAAAGGAGCACCGGGTGGCGGGTGCAAGTCACACAGTGGGACGAGTGAGTCGCTACTCCGGCTGCAGCTGCTGCAGCTGCTGCTAGCAGCTGCTGCGTCCGCCGCTGCTGTAACGTGATGCACCGCACACACAACATGCAAGGTTTCCCGCCGGGGGCGCAGGGCTCTGGGGGCCGTCGGGCACTGCCATTCACGTGACAATGGTACCCTGTCCCAGGCACATGACATGCATATGTGACTGGCCATCTGGGTCATGCACCGATGTTGCCCCGAGCCATGTGCAGCCCGTTTTGCCACCTATCTCCGCCGCGGTGTGCTCGCTCTGCCTCCCCGCGGCGCAGGGTTGTTTCGGCGGCTGCGGGGCTGCCCCCGCCCATGCCCTCCGCGCCTGCGCAGCCCGCCTTCGCCCCTACCTCCGCAGCCCCACCACCTCCCGCCTTGCCTATGCCCAGCCCCACGCCGGCCAGGCGCGCGCTCACCTCCACGGCGAGCCCAGCGCCCGACAACAGCAGCAACAGCATCAGCGCACCAGGCGGCTGGCGGTTGGCAGTTGGGCACCTGTACGACGTTGCGATCCTGGACTCAGAGCTGCTGCCGGGGCTGGTGCGGCCCGGGACCAGTCCCGAAACTGTGGCTGGCGGCGTGGTGACGTCCCCCTCGCAGCTGCTGGACCCTGACACCTTCATGCAGCTCCAGGCAGCTACCCCCCAGCCCCTGCGCCGCCTGGCCACCAACTACCGCTATCAGACGGCGGCACTTCCAGTTGGTACGAACGCGCTCGTGCTGTACAGCACCGAGGCAGCGTTGGAGAAGCTGTACGCCAACGCGCGGATGCGGGTTCGATTGGGTCTGGGGCGGGAGCAGAGGGCCGGGAACGGCAGCAGCGGCAGCAGCGATGGAGTGGTTGCAGGCGTAGCTGCGGGTACAGACGGTACGGGTACGGAGGGCGTGGTACGGCTGCCGCTAGTATGGAGCTGGGAGCAGCTGGTGGACGCGGCGGCGGCGCTGCACGGCACCGACGTGGACGGGGACGGGGCGGCGGAGTACGGCGTGTGCTTGGACGTGGAATCGGGTGGGTGGCGACGCGGCAGGGGATGGGAGCAGCTGTACTGGGTACGGACATGGGTTGGACAAGGGTGGGCGTAGTGGGGCAGGTGCACAGCGGAGGGTGGCTCTCACATTTGGAGTTCAGCTGGGGTCGAGAATGGGATTCAGACTGAGGTTGGGGCAGTGACAGGTCGGCATTACCCGCCAGCGGCGTAGCGAAGTGGCGGCGTGGTGGCTGCCAGCCGTGCCCCGGGTGGAAAGGGCCGCTACATGGGCTACACTATACGCTGAAGCCCCCAGGCGCTGACCAGCTGTGGTACAGATGTGGTGCCGCTGATCACACGCATGTTGTTGTCGACCTCTTGTCCCGGATGCGCAGGCTGCTTGGGTCCGGCGCTACTGCAGGCCGTTGCGGCGTCGTTCATGCAGGTGGGAAGCACCTGGGCTGTGGTGGTTGGCAGGGTGGATCTCGTGGAGGAGTGTGGGCCACAGCGCCTGCAAGCGACCCGGGGGATGCGGCATATCTTCCGCTGATCCATCCCGCCTGGATGCGTAGGGTCTGCTAGGGCTGCCCATGCTGTGCGCCATGGAACAACACCTAGTAGCCAGGCGGAGCCCATCGCATGCTCCTAACTGTCGTCACCGGTAGCGCCACACGACCTTTTTAGCACTCGCGAGTCCGCTTGGGGTCGCACGTTACAGCTTGGGATGGGCGGTGGTGGCCAGTGCCATCCAGCGGCCCTTGCACTGTGCGCGCTATACTGCACGCCGGGATGCACGTGGTCGTCATTCGACCGTCCTTGACCGGCCCGCCACACTCCCCCAACCACCAGACTCACGGCCCCAGCAACGGCGTCCTGTTGGACCCTGACACTCTGCAGTGGCGCTTCGACACGCCCGCCGGCAGCGCAGCGCTGTGGGTGCTGCAGCGCCTCCTGTCGTACAGCCAGTACGGCAGCGGGGCCGAGCAGGCGGGGTCGGCGGGCCAGGGCTCGCCGGCGTGCCGTCGGCTGTCCGTTGCGATGGCCGAGGGCCGGTGTGCGTTCACCGTACACACGCTGACGCACCTGCAGGTGGGTTGGGGACGTGTCCCTAGTCCGCTGAACTGAACATGGCTCCGTGCAATGAGGAGTTTAGCGGAGTGAAGAGTGCACCCGGCGACCTGTACATCCGGTGCGAGACGGACGCGGTGTGTGATCACGTGCCGGCATGCCAAATTGGATCTGATTGAACGTACAACACCTTCCTGGCATGACCCTCAGGCCGCATACGCGTGGCCAGGCCATGACACCCGTGCGGTAGCCACCACCCGTACGATGCTGCTCCCCGGCAGTACAGCAGTGCACGACAGGGCTTCAGGGCAGTTGGTCAGCTGCACACCGTACAGCTGCCCCGCTGGGGTGCCCGCTGCCGGCAGCGGCTTTGGCGGGAATGGCGGTGATGGAGATGGCGGTAGCAGCACGTGGGGCCAGCTGTGGGCGTGGCTGGCTGGGCCCACGGAGGGGGTTACTGTCGGGGCAGGTGGAGCTGTAGTGAACCTGGCGCCCCTGGTGTACGGCAGCCCGGTGGGCGCTATCACGATCTCGGCACCGTACGCTTCACGATCGGCAGGCGCTGCGCTCTTGGAGCTTTTGGCGTCGGAGGAGGGGCAGCAGGCGCTGTGGGACGATGCGTCAGCAGGTGGGCATGCACCGTTTCCCATGCAGCCGGCAAAAGTGTGTCCGTGCTCCTTTGGAGTGAATGAGAGTTGTCACCGAGTAGGTCGCACTTCGTGTGGACGACGGGGCTTTTGGCCGGGAAGTACGGCCCAGCCTGCGTTAGGCCATAAGCCGGACATCCACACGGGGGAGACTTATGTCATGGGCCCTTCGGGACCATCCTGCTGCCCGCCTGCTTCCTGACGTTCGGAATCCGCCTACCGTGTCAGGCTACTGGCAAGGACGATGCAGTAGGCTCGGCCTCCATGTCTGATGGTCACCTGCGCCTCCGCTGCTGCACCCTGTCCCTTGCCTGCAGCAGGTGTGCTGCCGTTCCGGCCCTATGCCTCTGCTGCGTCCCCAGCGACCGCGACAGCCAACACGACGGGCGCAGCCTCATCGGCTGCAGCACCCAGTCCCGGTCCCTTGAGCCCTCTGCAGCGGCGCGAGCAGGCTCTGCTGCTACAGCGCCTAGCAGCCAGCACCAACACCGCTCCGGCGCTGCGCCTGTACGGCGCGGAGCTCACGTGGTGAGTGCCATTGCCGTACAGGCCAGCGTTGACCTAAGCTGTACAGTCGCTCGCCAGCTACTGGATCACTTGCATGCGTCCTTCGCTCAAGCGCGCTCACACCTGCTGCGCACACGCACACTGGACATCCTGCAGGCCCGTGTTGGACAGCACCGTCCCGTACCTGTACGGAAGTGACCCGTACGACACCGCCGGACCAAACCAGCCGTACGAGGACGACGCGGTGCCGTTGCCGTACCCATCGTCAGGCGTGGCGGATGCGGTGCGGCTGCTGCAGCAGGGCGTGCCGGCGGCGCTGGCTGCGGCGCTGCCCGTCGCCGCAGACGTGCGCATGGAGTATCAGGCGTCCATAGGGTACCTGCAGCCCATGCCCGGTAGTGACACGGCGCAGGTGAGTACGCGTGGGACTCGAGGAAGCAGTGGCAGGCGTCAGGGAGCTACACCCGGAGCTTGCGTGGGAACCTATCCTGGCCGCACCGCGACGGGTTCGTGTACGAAAGTACGACATGTGCACCCGATCCTCTCAGCTTCTGTCACGAGCTGTTGGTACCTACACACGACTGGCCGTGCTGCAGGAGACGTCCCACTCTCGCGGCGTCAACGCGCGGCTTGTGGTGGGCCTCAGCGTGGGCCTGGGTGCCGCCGCGTTGCTGGCGCTGCTGGGCTCCGCGGCGCGCGTGCGGCGCACGCTGCGGCTGCAGCGCGCCGTCGGCGGCGACGATGACTCGTCGCTGCAGCGGAGCACGGCGACCTACGTGGTGCTGGAAATACAGGTGGGCATGTGCGCGTGTGTACGTGCGTGCTGCTGTGCATGCCAAACGTTTCACTGGATAGCGGTTCAAACGAGCAACGGACAGGTGGGGACGTAGGGGGTGGCACCACCCGGATGCACAAGTCAGGCTTAGACCGACGTATTGTTAGCAGGAGATGTAAAGCCGTCGCAAGGTATTAGTGGGACACGGCTTTCTTGCGTATGACACTGACCCCTGCCCGTGCCCGCCGCCTCGCAGGGCCTCACTTCCCCCAAGCTCTCCGACTCAGCTCGCGACCAAGCACTACGGCAGTGCCATGACGTGATAAAGCAGCTGGCCCGGCGGTACAACGGCATGGCCGTACAGCTTCCGTACAGCATAGCCATGCCGCCCACCGTTGCGAGTGTCGTGGCGCCTGTGGCTAGCATTGCACCCAGCGGGGGCGGTTCGTATCACCCACACATGCGTCCTTCGCCTGCCCTGGAGGCGGCCGTGGCGGCGGAGATGGAGGAAGCAGCCGCGGCTGCCGCTGCGGCGGAGTTGTACGGCACTGGCACGTGGCTTGGGCCGCAGAGCCCGTACCTTCCGTACGACACGGGGATGTCGGGGGTGTCTACTTCAGGGCGGGCGTCTGTGACTGGCAGCCAGCAGATGGAACTTGCGATCGGGCCAGGGGGAACACCAGCGGCGGCCGCGGCGCCCGACGTGGCAGCGCACAGCATGGTGGGTGCGGTTGGCTCCCGCGTCCTGCAGCCGCCTGCCCAGGATGGCGCAGCCGCCGTCCGGCACGACCTGCCGCCGGGCGCGTCGCACCAGTCGGCGCCGCCCAGCCCTTCACATGGCGATGCCTCATCGGACCTGCCCGCCATTAGCCCGCCCGGTGGTGCCTCCACCGCTGCCGCTTGCGCGCCGCACACCCAAGGCGCCGGCCCTGACCGCGCCGCATGTCGTTCGACCGTCTCACAGTCAGCGATGTCAGCTGCAGGAGCGGCGGCGTCGCAGACCCGACTGGGCGGCCACGCCTTCGCCCGCAGCATGACTTCTATCACAGGCTCGGGAACAGCCCTGCGCGCGTTCACCTCCGTACGGCGGTTGGCGCGTGGCACACTGATGCCCCTGCGTCGGCACCTCTTCCGGGCTACGGCCTCACTCGGCGGCGGCACGCCTGACGCCACCGCCTCGCCCCTAGCAGGTTCCTCACCATCCCCACAGCCGGGCGCCTCCACCCCCGGCAGGCTCAACGCCCCCCTAAACCCACTCCTGCATGACAGCCTTGAGGCGATGCTGCTTCCCATGCCGGACATACGGCCCCCTCCAGCACCCGTCATTGCGAGCGCCTGCCGCTCTCCGGCCATGCTCGTCCCCACGCCCGGCCGGCCCCGCTCCCAGCTGCAGCAAACGGGGACTTGGATGCCCAACAGCGCACAGCACGACCGGCTGCCATCCCTGGAGTTCGTCGCTCCGCGGCCCACATCGTACCAGCGCTTGTCGTACAACTCCCAGAAGGAGGGCGTTCAGTACGGCGGTACGGCAATGGGGGACATCATACTGAGCGGGGAGCTGTCTTCGCAACCGTTCCAGGTGATGGAGTCGGTGGCATCGGGGCAGCCGCTGCCGACGTTGCACGAGGGTGCAGGCACCAACAGCGTGAGTTTGAAAAGCACGGAGGAGGTGCCCACTACATCCATGCCGCAGGAGCAGCAGCAAAGGCAGGCGCAGCCGCAGCAGCAGGAGCAGGAGCAGCGGTCACCTGAAGGACAGGGCGGCGCGGACGTACGGTTGCGGGCGCACAGGTCTGCGGTGCTGCCTAACCTTGGGCTGCAGCTGCCCCCGCTTCCTGCCTCGTTCCGGGCAGCCCGCAACGGTTTCTCCTCATTGCCCACCACCCCGAAGGTGTCGCACCGAGCGCACAGTTTCTCGCCCGGCCCTCACGTCCCGCAAATGCGCTTGGAGACCCCCACCCCGCTGCCTCCAGCGCCGCCACCGCCGCCGCCAACAGCACGCGGCGGCGCGCTGGCAGCGGCCGTAGCGGCGGCTAAGGCGGTGACGTGCTCAGCATCTCAGCCGCTGCCGACGCGCGTGGCGCTGTCCTTCCAGTCCGTCCACGACGCCGTGTGCTTCTCGGTGCACTTGCAGGTGTGTTATTTGGTGTGCGTGTAGCCTAGACTGCAGGTATGCAACTGCCTATTTATCCCTACTAAGGCGCAAGGATGGGCATGGCGGCCCCTTGTGAGGCCCCTGCCCGCTATAGGCTGTTGCCGGCCTGCATTAGCGCTTGGTTGTCAGGTTTGCGTGGTCGTCAACAGGTCATCGCTTTCATTATTCGCGCGGGTGCGGCCTGACCGCCGGCGCCTCATGGCAGCCTGTCTGTTCAGACCCGGCCTGATTGACAAACACAGCAAAGCAGCTTATTCACTCACACTTTCGCACATGGCCGTGTATTACTGATATGCCTTCCTCTGCTCCTCTGCTTTCCTTGCTTCGACCTTCTCACACTGCAGGGACAGCTAGTCAACTGTCGCTGGCCCACCGAAGTCCTCGAGCTGTCTGACTGCCAACCACTTGCCGTACGGCCGCGCATGCTGGCCAACAACCCGCCGGCAGCACCGGGCGTGGCCAACCAACCTGATTCTTGCCATGGAGGTGGCGGCGGGGGCGACCCGCCCGCCGGCGGCCCTTCACCCTTTGGCGGCTCGGGCTTTGGCGGCAGCTGTGCAGGCAGCGGCGCTGTTGCGGCCGCCGAAGGCGCCGGCGGTGTGGTGGTGGCGTCGGCGCAGTCGTCCTTCATTGTGGCGTCGGCGTCGCCGTTCAGCCCGTCGGGTGCGGTGGACAGGATGAAGTCACTAATCAGCGGCGGAACGCGAGGCCGGGGGCTGCGCAGTCCCAGGCCCGCCTCTCCACGCAGCCCCAGCCACGGCGGCGCAACCGCTGCCACCGGCCCCGCCGTCGGCGGCCCCGTGTTCAGCATTCAACGGTCGGGCCCCAGCGTCAGCCGCTTTGCCGCCTCCGCCGCTTCCGGAAGCGGCACAGGAACGCCGCTGTACTCCAGTGCTGCAGCCTCAGCAACGCGGCCGTTGCCGCATGTGGCCGCTGGCGGCAGCCCGCCGGTCACCCACGCCGGTGGATCCATACCCCTGCCGAAATTTGGAGGTGTTGGCGGCGGCGTCACGCGTGGCTTCGCCAACAGCAGCGACCCATGGGCCCTTGGCGGCGGTGTTGGAGCTGGCGGAGGTGCATTCGCGGCGTCACTTGGGGCTCTGTCACCGTGTGGCAGCGTCGGCAGCCCATGGACGCCCCTACACGGCGCGGCGGGCCCCGGCGGCACGGCGGTGCCTCCCTGGCAGTACGGCCTGAGGTCGCCGCTGGGGTTCAACCGCGGCGCCAGCGTCGATATGGGTGGGCGCCCTCTGCCGATGCACGGCGGCCACACCCCGCCTGGCGGCGGCGGCGGAGCTTCCGGCAGCAGCGGCCATCGCTTTGGGCTGCTGAACCACCCGGCGCTGGCGGCGGTAACTGCGGCAACGGCTGCGATGCAACGGGATCAGAGCTCTGGCAACGCTGGTGTTTTGGAGCTAGGGCCAGTACGGGCAGGGAACGGCGACGGCTCGGACACTGACGTCTACATTGGCGGCGGGCGCATGGGCGGTGGCGCCGGCGACAGTGCAGCAGGGCGGTTCTCGTTGCAGCCGCCGACGCTATCGGAGGCCGAGTCCGCTGCTTTCCGTAACGGCGGCGCGCTGGCGGTGCCCGTGGGTGGCAGCGACGGTGCCAGGGCCGTCGGCGGTGTTGCGCGGCTGGGCGTGGGGGCAGGGCAGAGGCTCGTTGCGGCGCTGTCGCCGGCGGGCGGCAGCGACGTCAGCAAGCATAGCCACAGGAGGCTGTCCCGCCGCGGGTCCAGCAAGGCCCTGATGGAGGACATCGTGGGCGAGCTGGAGTTGGAGGAGGGCCAAGAGGAACAGCGCACAGGCAAGCATGACTGCCAGGACGGCGCGAACGGGCAGGGACATGAGGGGGGTGTCCTGGAGGGGGAGCCGCTCAAGGGAGACTTGTCGCTGGTGGCGGCGGCACCACAGGGCGGCCAGCGCCACCGGGCTTCGGGCGGTGGCGGCCCCAGTCCGCTGCGGCCCGCTACTGGCGTCAGCAGTGTTGTGGACGGCGACGGCGACGACGGCGGTTGCCTGCTGTGGCCCGACGCGCCTGCCTGGTGGGCCGAAGCTCAGGCAGCGCTTCTGAGCTCTGCTCTAGGGATGGAAGACAGCGCGCCGCTAACTATCGGCACAGCCACGAGCACGTCGCCTGTCAGCCGTCGCACCACCGGCGCACCGCTAGCAGGCGCAGCCGCTGCTCCTGGAGCCACCGCTCATGCGGTGCTGCCGGAGGAGCTGAGGCCGGGTGTTGGGGCCCATCGCCATGGGCCGGGGCCCGTTGGGGAAGGGGTGGAGGGGGGTGGCGCAGTCGGCGGGGATGGCGGGCTTGAGGGGCAGCAGCAGCAGCCACCGCTCCTGCATGGCGGGTCACACGGACGCATGCGGCTCAGGCCGCAGCTGCATGTCGAGGTGCCGGTGGCGGACGTGGAGGCGGAGGAGGAAGAGGAGGAGGATGACCACAAGGAGGAGCTTTGCGGCGGCGAGAGCCCGGCTTCTGTAGCGGCAGAGGGGCTGAGCCTGCAGCACCAGGGGCAACAGGGGCACCAGCGGCTGTATCCGCCACCGCACCAGCTGCACCCACCGCACCAGCTGCTGCTGCCCCAGCATGCATTTGGGAGGCGGGGTAGCGCCTCGCCGTCACGCATGGCGCGAATGGCGGGCCCAGGTGCTACGGCAAGCCCCGCTGGCGGCGGCAGCGGGTTGCGGCTGCAGGCATCACTTGACATGTCGGCGGCGGGGCTTGCAAGCGGCGCAGCTTCACCGCCATGGCAGCACCACCAACAGCAACACGTGCACTCAAGTGTGGACGCCATCGACGTCGCGCTGCAAAGCCCCTTTTTTTCTGGCGCCGTGCGCGGCAGCCGGCTGCTGTCTCCCCGCAGCCCGCACGCGGGCATACCACCGCAGCACCTGGACCAATTGCAACACCATTACCATCACCAACAACAACAGCAGCTGCAACGCTTCCACTCGGCCCAGGTGCCCCCCGGCGTACGGCAGCCCGTTGGCTACCCCGCGCCTTACGACACCATGGACGATGCCGCTGACATGTCCCCGTTCAACGCCGCCACCGCCAAACTTGCCAAGGCACCGTCCGCCCTCCGCCAGGGTTGGCCAATGGGCCCGGCGGCGCAGGGGCAGGGCCAGACTGGTTACGGCGGTGACAATGGTGGCGGTGGCGTGGGCGTGGGCTTGCCGCCGGCGCTGCTGGGTGTTGAGACGGATGTGGGGGTGCTGCAGCACCGCCTGGACCTGGGCAGCAAGCTGATGCTGGGGCTGGGCGTGCGCAGCTTTGGCGAACAGGTATGTCAGTGTCTAGAGCAGAATGATCACCGTGGATTTGGTATGCGCCGAGGGGCTGAAGGGAGTACTGCTGCAACGGGCATTGGCATGCGTGGGGATGCACTCGGCCCTGCGTCGCTGGGGTCAGGTCTCCAGGCGCCCCGCGCAGGAGGTGCAGGCGGAGCAATCCTCGGGGGCTTGCAGGCAGCGTTTGGTGTGCGTGCCGAGATGCTTCCGTCAAGCGTGCGTGTTCAACATCGATGTCAGTTGCAACGTGGCGTGATGCCGTAGATGGCGCAGCTGTGAGAAGTGCTATATGTCCGCATGGTGGCTCGTGTTCCCCTCGTGCGGTCTCCTCGCGTTTTACGCGTACCCTCGTCCGTGTTGTGGCTTGGCCCTGCTGGACTCCTCTGGTGTCCCCGGCGATTTCCCTGTTCCACAGGTCCGCATGACGTTTGAGACCGTCGACGCGGCGGAGGTGACATGCCCCGAAGAAGGGACCATCATCTTCTGGTAGGAAGGAACATGGGCAGGGTGCAAGTAGGACTGCAGGGCTTGGTGGTCGGTAGGTGTGGCAAGGCCTAGGGCGCGAGCATGTGCGCCCCTTTGCCTTGAGGCTGAGAAGTCCCCTGCGTTGGTCGCACCGCATACCGGCAGACCAGTACGTAAAGACTCTTGTGATTATCTTGCCTTGCACATCGATGATCTACCCTTCCTGTGCCATGCCGCCTGTTGCATTGTACAGCGGCCCGCGCGTGGTGTGCGGCATCAGCACGTGGCAGTACGGCGACGACAGCGACGAGGACGACGTGTCTGGAGCTCAACAGGACGATGCCCAGTACGATAATGTTGGCGGGGACAGCGGGCACCTGGAGCCAGACCAGGACCAGGACCAGGGCTCGCCCATGCTGCAGCTGCAGCAGCAAGACCTCGAGGGTGGCGAGATCCAGGCCGCTACTGCGGACGGTGCCGACGTGGACCGCTCTGCTCGTGACCACTACAACCACGCCAACCCCCTGTATGGCCTGCCGCCGTCTGCTGACGTGTCCCCGGATGCCGCTGCCGATCAAGGCACCCATGTTCAGCCTGTGACGGAAGCGCCACCGGTCGGCGGCGTCGGCGACGGTGTCGGTGGTGGCTCCACCGGCGCTCAGCTTCCCACCCCGCTGCGTCGCGCGCTGGCGCTGTGCCGCGCGGGGCACGGCGGGGTGGTGCTGCTGGACGGGCCCACCTACAGCGCCACCTCGCAGGAGGAGCTGCAGGAGCAGTGCATGGTAGGCCGGGGGAGGGGCACGGGAGGGCCAGGGGGGGGGCCTAGGGTGGGGCAGCGACGCTGCAGGCCATTCTTGAGGGCAGGGCTGGGACGGTAGCGGTCAGCTGCATCTCTTGGGCTGCACCCGGTCTACCGCCAGATCGACAACATTCTCCCAACGACGCGTGCCTGGAACAGGAGCACTGCAGCCCCCTGCGCTCACGCCAAGGGACGCCGACCGCAGAGTTCAGGTGCAGCCGAGCTCCCATCCTTCCGGCACCGCTACCCTCGCTCGCGCTTTACGCGTACCTTCGCTTGCAGCTCTCTCCCGGCCTCTCTTAGCCAGGACCGACTTGTTGTGTACTTGGCACGGTTTCTCCTTAGCCAGGACCAAGTTGTTATGTATTTTTTACTGATTCTCTGCCCCTCCACGCTCCCTGCTACCTGCAGGTGTTGCACCTGGGCGACTACGTGCTGGCCCCCGCCGGCACCTGGCCCTCCCTGGACCTGTACCTTGCGCTGGACTTCTCGCACCTGGCCCGCCTGGCGCTGCTGCGGCCGCCCGCCTGCGCGGCGCAGAACAGCCTGGGGCTGCTGTCGGCGCCAGTCAACGCGGCCGCCATCTGCTTCACGCTGGTGGTGGGCATGCAGGTGAGCAGCGGGCGAGAGGTGTGGGTGCGGCCGCGGTGTGCAAGGGCGCGCCGCGGGCTGCAGGGTACTTGCAGCCTCACAGGTTGGCGCCCGCAAATGCAGCCTTGACAGGTTCTTGCTGATGGTTGGCATGCAACCCCTGGACGCTTTGCAGGACGGGCATGAAGTGAGAGGGCTCTTGGGTGTGCGTCTCAGGCCTCCCCTGTGCTGCCCGATGGCGTGGAACACGTGCTTGCGCATTTTCGTCCTCATACGCAGTGCATGGTAAAGCTGACTGCAGTCCCGGTATCAAAATTACTGATAACAAACGCCGCTCTTGAAGTTCACACACGCGTGACGCATCCTCGCCGCCGCCTGCTCTAGACGCTGCTGGCGTGGAACACGGAGGCTGCCAAGGCGGCGCTGGGCGTGCTGCGCGCCTGCTGCCTGCCGCGCCTGCTGCGGCACGGGGGCTATCTGGTGGAGGACGCGGACGGGCTGCTGCTCACCGCCTTCCCTTGCAGCCGCGCGGCGCTGGCGTGGGCCCTGGAATGCCAGGCTGACGCAAAGGACGCCGACTGGTGAGCAATATTTAAGGGCGGGGCGCCATTGGGCGCACCTCGCGCTGCATAGTGTGTGTGCGTGTTACACAACGCAATGGAGTTGGCGGCCATCTGCCTGGGGGGGGGAAGCTAAGTGCGGCAAAGCGTTGCGTCGCAGCTGCATACCAACATGGCTGGGACACGGGGTTGTCAGCACAGCTGTGGGTGCGGCCCGTGGAGCGTCGTGCCATAGCCGACGGCGGCGCGGACTGGTGGGAAAGCGCGCAGGAAGCAGCTCGTCGGGTGTGTTGTGCGCGCACCCTCGTGCTGCTACTTGTGAGGAGTATGGCTCTTGGCCTCGCCTTAAAGGCGGCATCCTTTTAGGGCCTCTGCTGCGTACCGGGACACGAGAGCCGTGAGTCCTGGCTTGAAAGGTGGTCGACCTAAGAGGGTGTCCGCACGGAGGTGGTGGCCGTAACCAGACCGTAACCTAGCGATGCCATGCCTTTCTACGCTAGGGCACCTATTGTGCTGGTTGTGTGCGATCCCTGCGCAGGCCGCCCGAGTTGCTCACCCACGCGCTGGGCGAGGCGGTGTACGTCAAGGACGACGAGCTGCTGGACAGCGAGGCAGCGGCGGGCGCGCTGACGGCGGCGGTGGCGGCGGCAGCGGCGGGCCCCGCCAGCGGCCGCGGCAGCAGCGCCGCCACCCCGCGGCACACCGCCGAGGGCTACCTGGCAACCGGGGGTGGGGGCAGTGTGCACATCCCTGTGCCGGGGCAGGGCCACGGGCGTCAGCTTGGCCGGGGGCGCCACCTGGTGTTCAGGTGGGTGCAGTGGGCTTGGGTAGGACAGTGAGGCTGGTGTGTCTTGATGCCATGGTATTCTTGGCCGGTGCGGTATGCGGTGACAGGCTGCACGGCAAGGCTGCACAATTACGTAATGATTAGGAGACGCGGATGTGGTGCCATGTGCTGCTGCCCTGCGTCGTACGCCACACGGTGTACTAGCGCCGCTAATGCCCGATGCGCTCTGCCATCTGGGCCCATGGGCCTACCTTTCACGGGTAATACCTGAACGTGGGACCGACCTATCTTCCAGTTCTGCTTATTGCCTGCCGCCGTCTCCTTGCCGATCTCTCCTGTCCCACTCGCAGGTCCTGCCCTTGATTCAGACCGCCCCAACCCCCTACCAACTTGGCTCTTACTCAGACCCATACGGTAGCCTGATGCCCATTCTCACCTTGTCGTAAGCTGCTGCGCTGCCCTCACATCTGCAGGGGGCTGCGCTTCAAGTGCGGGTTGGACTGCGGCGACGTGCTGGCCCAGGTGCACACCACCACCGGCCGCATGACGTACCGCGGCAGGGTCATGAACCGCTCCGCGCGCATCGCGGGGCTGGCCACCGCAGGACAGGTTGGTGTGCGCGCACGGGCAAGGCCGGTGCCTTGGTGCGTCGTGGCGTGCGCTATGAGCAGGCCGGCGGCCCGGCCAGTTTTCCACCATGGTACCCACTCGTGTTCCCGCGGGACATCGAGCATGCCCACCCTACGACTTAGTACCACCCGCAGTGCATCACCACCAAGCCCGTGGCATGCCATCATGTAAAGAATCCACTGCACCTGTCAAAGCCTCCCCATGTGTCTTCCGTGCTTCCCTATGTGTCTTCCGTGCCTCGCCACGTGCCTTCCGGCCCGCCTCATCTCCAGGTGCTGTGCTCGCGGCGGCTGTGGGATGACAGCGGCCTGGAGGCGCACCCCGACCTGGGGCCGGAGGCGCTGGTGGTAGGCGACAGCATGGGCGAGGTGGCGCTCAAGGGGCTGTCCGCCAAGATGGAGGTCATACACTGCGTGTGAGTACCTCGTACCTGTTGGCGCTGTGTTTCGTTGGTCCTGCCATGGCACCGCTACGCTGCATGTTTGTGCGGGGACGGGGACGGGGGCAGGAGGCAGCTTGCCAGGGACGGGACCGCGCGGCTTCGGTTGTACACCAGCAGATGTCACAAAGTGCTGCGCACACCTCTGCGTTGCACGCGAGGGTGGCTTGTTCTGCAGGCGCTGCGGTGACGCTACAGGCAAGAAGAGCGCTGGCGTGGGCTGTTTTGACAGGCTGCTCCCTACATGTCACCCATGCAACATGCAGGCGCATTGCGCACGCCGATGTGGCTGCCCCGGGACCCTACGGCCACACCACGGACCTCCCCTACTTGGACCTGCGACAAGGGCCCTTTCTGCAGGGGGCCAGGGTTGGGGCCGGGGCCGGAGGAGGCACCCTGGGCATGGGCCTGCACCACCCAGCAGGGGCAGAGACAGATGCAGAGGAGGAGGAGGAGGAGGAGGAGGAGGAGGAGGAGGAGGATCATGCGCACATGCACATCGGGGGCGCGTCGGGCACAGCGTCTGAGGATGGAGACGTGGAGGGGCGTGGACGTTCGGTGGTGGCTTCAGGGAGCGCGGCCATGAGGGACGGGCCTGATGCAGGCGGCCCTCCGCACGTGCTGATGCAGGCTGTGCCTATGCTGCTGGTTGGGGACGACAGTGGAGAGGAGGCAGGAAGGTTGGCGGGTGGGGATGGGCCATTCGCGCGCGAGAGCCGAAGGTCAGGGCAGGCGGGGGCGGTGCGTGGCAGTAACCAAGAGCGGAGGAGCAAGCTTGCGCGTGGGGTGGAGGCGCCGGTGGCAGCTGCGGCGGTGGCGGTGATGCCGGCCGGTGCGAGCGCGTCGGCGGCGCGTGCGGCGGCGGCGGCGGCAGCACGCATCCGCCATGCGTCACAGCTGCAGAACAACAAGTTCATGCGCACGTCAGGAATGCCCGACGACAGTGGCTCCGTGCCAGGTGCCCTCGCGCAGGCACCGTCCCGATCAGCGGCGCTGCGCAGCACGAGTGGTGCAGTGTCAACGCTGGCAAACGCAGCCCTACTGAGCAGCATGGCTGACGACGAGCTAGCGGAACGCCTCGCGGCCGAGTACTCCAGCGGGGAGGACAGCGACGATGCGGCCGCGCTGGCCGCAATGCGCGCTTCGCTGTTTAAAGGCGCTGGTGGCGACGACGGGAGTGGCGACCAGGAGCGCATTTCGCCCGGTGCTAACCGAGGCTCGGGCCCGCAGCCTGGCGTGGCGGCGCTGCGTGAGATGTTCCGGAAGGCCCCTCAACGCGCGAGCGGCATCGGACAGGCTGCACCGGCGGCCAGCGCAGGGACCGGCACCGCCGCCGCGTCGCCCACGGGCGCACAGGGAGCCGCCACCGTGACCGGCATGGCGTCAAGCGCCGCGGTGGGCTTCAAGAAGGCCCTGCGTGCGGTGCGCCGTACGGCACTGAGCAACGAAGCACAAACCAGGGGAGCCCAAGAGGGGGAGGAGGAACAGTTGGCGCCGAGGCGGAC